>CAEFZY010032831.1:0-62995 GCA_903066815.1 Brachyrhaphis roseni | reverse complement strand
CTAGAGTAAGGGTTTATACAAAGTGTGGGTTCTGAACTGGTTCTATGAAAAAGATCCTTGCTTAGATATTCACAACCAGACAATCAGCACTGTTTTACATCACTGTTATTTTAAATATTTGTTCCAGTTAATGTTTGATCACAGAATTGGAGCGAGCAAACACTAGCACAACTTTAGGATTGGGATTGCTTGGTAGAAAAACTTTAACAATGAATGAAAGATATACTGAAACTGTAGCACTAATCACATCAAGAAGGCTTCCATTTCCAAATCCATATATACTTTTTATTGCCAAAAGTATTTGCCCATCTGCCTTCACTCACATATTAACTTTAGTGATAATGTCATTCGTGTTATATATTAACATGATATCAGCCCATACTCTGAAGCCATGAAAGCTTCAACATTTCGAGGAAGTGTTTGCTCAGGACTTAGGAGCACATTCATTTGAATATTTCTTTTTACCATTCTTCCAGAAGCATGTTGTGAGGGAAGACACTGATGTTGGATGTAAAAGCTTGGGTAGCAGTGTCCACTCTTATTTATCCAAAATGTGTTTGCTCAGTTTGAGGTTAAGGCTCTGTGCAGCCACTTAAGTTCTTCTACTCCAAACTCACTAATCCATTTCTTTAAGAACCTTACTTTGTGCACTGATATGCACTAAACTCTTGGAGACTACATGAAGCTTGAAGGTGTGTAGTGATCGCACTTCACAACTCATCTCCCGACTCTGGTCTATGATTTTACATAGTCTACAATTTCGTGGATTTATTGCTTTCATTCGCAATCACTTTCGCTTGATTATAGCACCTTAAATGGTTGACTGCAGAATCTTTACTATGAAGGAAATAGTTGTACAGGTGGCATCCTATGGTACCACAGTGAAATTCAATGAGATCCAGAGAGTAACAAATTCTTGACTCAGCTAAATAACTATTGGTAGGTCAAATTCTCTCATCAGTGCATCTTTAGTTCTAGAGTAAGGGTTTATACAAAGTGTGGGTTCTGAACTGGTTCTATGAAAAAGATCCTTGCTTAGATATTCACAACCAGATGTTGTAGAAGCAGCCTTGCAAGCCTAAGTGCTGAACTTTATACACCTGTGGCCACACAGAGGTGTATAAAATTGAACACTTGTAATCAATGATTTGGAGGGGCGAGTGTATATTTTTGGGAACGTAGTACTTATGTGAAGATATGAAGCTGCAAAATACGAATATAGAACACTTGAATTTAGGAGTACTGTAAAATTTTGGACAAACTGTTTGTGTCAACATCTATAATTAAATTCCTGTTTATTATTAATCCTAGCCAGAAAGAACCGGCGCAGGCTGGTTTTTAAAAGCTGCTGATTCCAATTAATTTTTTATTTGCTCTAGTTTACCCAGAATAATGATTTATGTAAATGTTGTTGTGTTAGACCGTCAGCTTTAACCAAATTTACATAATGAATCAACCTTATATACAGCTTCACTTGTATACATGCATGACGCTGACATGATTTTTGAATCATCTGAATGGTACGTCAATATTATAAAATAGTGGACATTAACACAATTTAAACTTCTTCTCCACCCCTAAAAGAAACTTGTAGAAAAACAATTATTTCCCTGTTATTCAAGCAAATTTTCCAATACCCATCTTTGATACTTAGCTGCTATCCCAACAAGTTGACATAAATGCAGTTTGATTACAGTACAAAAATGACTGAACAGAGCATCAACTGGATGTCAATAATCCTTCAAACAGTCCATCTTTTTAAGAAGAATAATCAGTTGAATGTAGATTTTTGCACTGCAGGAATATTGTTTTCATAAACTGGCAATAGATTTGACACATAAAAATAAATGTAACTATTTAAACTTCAAGCAAATGCAATGATATATCAGTATAATCACACACCTATGCATGAGTCAGTGCTCTTCGTTGGAGGAGGAGTACCAAGGGCAAACATACCCTCGGTTTGAGCTCTACGGGTTCCACCTCCGCTTGATCCTCCATCTTTTCCTCCAATAACGACACAGATCTCAGCAGGGTTGGCATCTCCAACTTTCCCATTGCTCTTCTCTGAGATCCCAGGCTCTTTCTTCACAGCAACAGTCGGTGGCGTACTACTCGTGGCTGTGGAGGGATCCGTGGCTGCTTTCCCATTTCCACTTTCAGCCTGCTCCTTCCCAGGATTAGGTGCCTCCGGTGCACTCATGACTCCACCTCCTCTGAGCCTGTGCTTCTGTACAAGGAGTAAAAACAGTAGTCGATATAAAAAGTAACATAATTTGAAGCTATATGGCCTCCAATCTTTACCCCATTCTTGCATTATACAATGGTGTTTGGAAATGAATATTTGTGTCTATTATCTAAGAACAAGCCACCAAAGATTATCAGCAGCTTGCTTTTTTAAAAATACTTAACATGAGACTCATTTTTGCATTGTTATGAAAACACAGGACTGTGGTTTGAGATAACAAAGGATCTAATTAGTGCTGGAGAGGAACCTACAGTTAACCAATTAGAAACAAGGAAGGCGAACTAGTGCAGTTGATGTCAGGCATTACAACATTGTGCTATGAAAAATTGTGCCTTTTAATATTTTTAATGTGAAAAAAAAAAAGAATCCAATCAATAGCTGAATATAATTCCTGAAAATGTTTAAGCTTGTTTATAAATACAAAAAGCATGAAACATTAATTCTGTTTGGTTTCCATTCAGAAACATTTCTCTTTATTAAAGCCATCTCTAATGTGGCCTTTAACAACAACTGATGAAAATATCGAGTTACCTTGTTTTTTCTTCACTCAAACCAGTTAATTGAAAAATACAAACCGCTTTAATAAACCTTTTAGAAACTGTTGTAAAAAAACTGATAGTCTTTAGAGTAATTTACTACATATGAATATTTGCAGAATTTCAAAATATAAACTGCTACCTTGATCTTGTAATATTCTACTAATGCTGTCAGTCTTAACTACCTCAAAGTAAAGGTTTAAGTTAACTTGTTAACATAATTTTTAAAAGTTGTGAAGAAAGAAAGAATTTGGATATACCCAATTCTTTGCAACAATCCTAATGCTTTACGATATCCTAGCATGCGTTTAACAGAGTTAAAATTGTGTAGTCATGTACACACAAACCAGACACTGATGGAGATGTTTACTGTGGTAGTGTTCAGTGTTGCTTAGCTGTTATTGGAAGTCATCTTTAATGGCTTAAATCCTACACCCCTGTGGTGCTCAAATCACTGCAATTTGAGAAATATCTAAATTGCACAGCTTACCACGTGGCTATAAAAGGCCTTGTTAAAAGAATGAGCTCAAATGCAACCAACCAAAACAGAAGTATGCCAAAATGAATGATGTTATGGAAGGAAGTAAAATCTGTCTTCTAATAATAGCACACCAATACAGCAACAAGTCTCTTTAAACCCCAAAAGCACCTCTCTCTGAATAAGACACATGACCTAAAATGGGTAATACTAAAACCAAACGTTGCTCTCTTTTGAATCATATGGTAGATCTGCACATGCAGTTAAAAAAGGTGGTGGAAACATTAAAACTGGGTGTTTTCTTAAGGGTTGAGACTTTGTCAGAATCCCACCTAAACTACCCAACTTTTGGAAATTAAAGAAGCCGAATACTCTGTACAAAATCTTTTAAAGGTATGTCCCTGCAAGATTATATTTTTTCACCTATGCATCTTGCCAAAATAGGTCAAGCCCAGTCAGATTGCAACGACAGCATCTGTCAACAACTATAGTTGCTTTGTTGTTCTCTAACAGTTAAGGCCTTCATAAAATACCTATGTCTACTAAATAGGCGAGTTCTGAAGTCAATAAGGTTTTATTTACAGTTGTTCAAGTAAATGGGCCTACTTCATTGGTAAATATCATGTAGCTCTTTCCATCCATATTACAATTATGTAGGGCTGAAACGATTCCTCGAGTGATTCGAGTACTTAGGTTATTAAAACGGCGGCGGAGAAGAGCGCTGGAGGTGTATTTATACAGGTGAGCGGATAGACTGAACACTGCGGGCGGCTGCACATTAGATGATTAACGCAAGTGTAGCTTTCCGGACAAACCGGAAAATTTATTTCATATCATCCCGGTCTCAATAAATGTGTGGCAGAGAGCTTTGTGGTACATAGGTGATAGATGAGTTTCCGTGTGTGGCAAACTAAGGAAACCAATCCAGTCGCTGACATGAACACAAAATCTATAAATATCTGGGAAAGGTGAAAGTTCATCTATTAAATTGACTGAAGATGACTAAAAGCTGGAGTATTAACATGTTTTATAAGCGTATTTGTGAGACTGCCTCTTTATTATTAAATATAATTTCAGATTTTTGTATAACTTTTCTTCAGGTTAACTTAGAAAGTGAGCTATTGTTACAGGTTAATTTTCTAAACTAGAGCAAAGTAACTGTTAGGGAAGCTCAAATATGAAAAGTTGGACTGATTGATATCTGATAACTGCTGTTTTGTTAGATTTATCGTTTTTTTACTTTATCTTTTTTTAATCCGATTACTCGTAATAATCGATAGATTACTCGATTACTAAAATATTTGTTTACAACAGCACTACAATTACGCCTTACTTTATGTTGATCTATCTCAAAGGCTTAAATCAAAATGCAATATATTTTGTGGATGGAACGTGATAAAATAAGAAAATGTTCAAGGAATATGATTACTTTTGCAACTACAGTACTGTAATTCATCTGTTTCTGATTTGGTACAATTTAAAGAAAAAGGATATAAATTAAAAGTTTTTTTAAAGCAATGCAATGTCAAAAGAGATTTAGAATGCATAACACAATGAAAGCATCACTGAAAAACAGCGCAATTCAATAATTGCCTTTTGCTAATTATCTTCTTCAGAAGGCAAACTAATTAAATGAAATCAAATGAAAATTAATGGGGTTTTTTCTGAAAGTCTTCACAAAAGACACAGGGTGAGGTACTTTTGATTCTGACAAGAAATTTTATATAAAATAACTTTCCAAAATTGAGAAAAAAAATTTCCTTTCATTTATCTCTGAAACAGAAAAAAGGCAGATTGTGGTGTTACTGATGTGAATTTTTAGAATATTTCACCTCTGTGCTAAAGTAACTGACCATTGAAATTATGTTTCCATGTTTTGGGCAGGTACAGCAATTTGAGAAAGATATGCAGAACTTAGCTGCACTTAAATAAACTATTATGAGTATAACGTATTAATGTCAGCTTAAAAAGAAAACTTGATCGTTAAAATGTAAAATCTTCTTTTCTTCACTTGGCCTAGATTTTACTGGCACCCTTCCAAAAATCTCTAAATAAAAACATGACGCTTCATGAAGACAACATGATCCAAGATGGCTTTAAAATTGAAAATTCTGCCTCCCATTACTGGTAGACAAAGATCTCGCACTTTATTTCCATTTCTACTTTCACATATTTCACAGTAGTACAAAGGGGTGGCTAAGTTAAACAGAGATGGAAAAAAAGAGACAACACCCCTTAATGTTTAGGTGTTGTTGGGGACCCAAATGTAGAGATGAAGACAGCAGGATCATAAGGAAAAAAAGAGAATTTTTATTAACAGAACTTATTAGGAATAGACTGGAAACATCATGGTGTGGACTACAGACACACCAATATGAATATTTGGGCTAGTATCTGACATAGATATTGCTATTATGGATGACAGCGATATCACATATGTCACTACCCTTCGATATTTTTGAAAAAAAAAACAAAACAATTACCACCCTGCTGACATCACCACTTATTCTCTGCTTCTGTTAAACTCTGTACAATCCTGTGCTGAGTGATTGTCACTGTCATAACAAACAAACACCAAATGACCAACCTCCCCAGTTCTAACATCAGCCCAGTTTTACATATCGGTCTGGATGCTACACTGGTAAATGAACAGTTGGGGAACAGCTGTTAAAGATCAGAAAACTGAGACTCTGAAGTAAAAGAACAACACTAGAAACCAAAAACAAAATGAAATATAAGAAGCTGCAACCAAAAGTATCCTACCACTATCATATTCCAACAGACTATAACAGGTTGACATGAATGTAAATATTCACTGGAATGAAAATGGTCAACATAAGTAATGCAAGTCAAATCCTCAAACGAGATGCATGTAGGTGTTTTAATCTAAAGGATGGGTGTATTTTTCTCTGTGCACACACAGTAAACCACACAGATGAGGCGAAAAACCTGCAGAGCTATCTGGCCCTTCTTTATTCATGCAGAACAGCTAATGATTACCATAGAGGCAATAAAAACAATAAGCACAGCATAGCTAATAATATTTAGAAAAAAAAAAAAAAACACCTCTCTTTAAAATAGAGCTTTTTGGGCAATTTTTTTTAAAGTACACAATATAACATCTCTGTAGAATACCTACAGGAAATTTCAGTGATCTGAGCAGTTGCTTTGCTCAGACCAAAGCAATAACCAATCATCTATGATTATTTATTTAGAGTCTATTGTTAGTTTATTAAATATTTAGCATGCTGGGCTTGTGTACTGGAGCTACAGAAATTAAGATACAAGTGTGAGAAGTTCATGTTGCATATAAACAAATTGAGGAATAACTTTAATCATCCATGAATAAATCACTAAAAAACAAAATGAAGATGTTAAGTTTTTATGATGACCTTTAGGTTGAAGAAACATATTTTCAACTGGATTTTTCCGCCCGTGTTTTCCAGTAAATTCTGCTGTTTTATTGTCATTGAACGCTCTAAAGTTATGACTAACATTAATATTTTCCATATTCTGGTATGCTTCACTGTACTCTACATAAAATAATTGATGATACTTGTGGCATGTTGCGAGTCGGCACTGCTTTGAGGTTTGACGTGCTTTTTCTCCCAAAAAAAACTATAAGATGACTTTAAAACCCCTTAATTCAATAAAATGTCACAAGTTAAAATAGAATGAAGTGCAAGGTTCACAGTAAAAAAAAAAACAAAGCCATCCCACTCATTACTGTTCAAGTGAATTCTGATTTCAACACAGCTGTTTTTCTTATAATTGTGTGACCTAAATGCTGTTAGATATTCTTTCTGAAACACCATGTGTTGCTTCACAACAATTAATGCAGCTTCATCCTAAAGTCACGGCCAAAAAAGAAGTCTTAAAAACTGTACAAGCATAAACAGTTTCAAATGAACCTGAGGAAATGAAGCTCCAAGATTTGCACCTCCTTATGTTGGATAAGATTGTATGTACTGATTTACATGTACATACGCTAATCTGGAAATCGCAATTTAAAAGTTGTGTTGGTTTAACATTAGCATTGTCGTTTAGGCTTTGTATCTGCATTGATTTGGTTTCTCAGTTGACCAGAAATGATCATTTCAAAAATGATCACTGTCCGAGAGAGAATAAATTCGAAAACGCCAGTTTCATGTTTCCATTTGGCCATCCAAGTCACGTCTTTTTTAAAAAAAAAAAAACATCTCTCTCTATCCAACTTGTGCCTAACATGACGCTGTTTGGTGCATTTTTTGTGTCGTTCTCTGAAAGTGATACAGCGCCACCAAATGGCCTGGCATACCAACTACAGCATCTTCTGGGGTGCCGCAGACTGTTCTGTGGATGCACATTTTTTCTTCATCGTTTACAAAATATACTGTGCTTGTCACTGTGTATAGGACCTTAAGCATTGCCCTTTTGCTAACTGCAAGTGAAAAATATTCATAATTAATTTTGCTCTTGCCACTTATACTTGATGTTTTCAGGTATGTGAAGGCTTGAAAACATCAGCCTACATACATTTTAGGTTACTAAAGTAACCTACATTTATTTGTAATTAAGTGATAGGAACAAGATGATGATTTAACAGTGAAACATGTTAATCTGGTGGGACTGCCCCCTGTTTATGTGGTTTTAATAGTTGATTTTCAACAGAAGACAACCCAGCAGCAATACAAGCCGCAAAAGTTCCTCTATGCATTTCAGCACTGCAAAAAACATTTAAATCCAATTTGAAGCAACGTGTGGGCAGAACTCTCAAACATCTTCTGGGTCAACTGCAAAATGAGCTGCACTTTTATCATTTACAGAGTGGCGCCAGATTTTACGTCTTGGTGACATAATACATTAAAACGTTAGTTCAACATTCTCCCACTCAGTCATGTGGAAAAGTGTTTTCTTTAAATGGTGTTCCACTTTGAGATCCTTCAGTTTCCATTGATGTATACCTCATATTTAGTTGTTTTTCATTTAGTTGGAATTATAGTGCGCCCAGAAAGTATTTACAGCACTTCACTTTCAACATTTTAATTTACAGCTTTATTCAAGTTAATCTCTTTCTTCAAAATTCCACTTCTATAACATTTTTTTTAAAATTGTTTTTAAAAGTAAAAACAGATTTGATGAGCGAAACCAAGCACTGTTCAGACCGTAGTCAAATCAAACGAGTGAAAAGGACTCCAGGAAAAACTCAGGAATTAAATATTGCTGAGGCAAAGATCATAGCATGCTTATGAAAATACTTCAATGCAAAATCTACTTTAATCTTAAAGCAGTATGAGTAAGTCAGCAAAGTTGAACTCAAGTAAACTATGTCCTTCAAAGGCAAAGGAGAATGAGGCCTTTATTAGCCCACAATTGAATGATTTATTCAAAATAGTTGTATCATGAAGAACTGTAAAGGAAAAGAGCACTGACTGTACTACAAAGACAAGGACATTAATCTGAGTTTACAATTTCATCAAAAGAAAACACACTTTTTAAAATATTTTTAGATTGCCAAGGTATGTAACTAGAACCTTATGCATACACTGTCGTGTTATTTAGCCTGGAATCAGGCTACATTTTGGCTAAAAATATAGAATCATCTTGTTTGCACATGAAACTCCTCCTAAATTTAAATTGGAGAAAGAATTACATTTGCAGCAAAATTGCTTGGCCGTTAATGCTGGAATATTAATGTGAACTTATTTACTACTTAAAAAATAGTAAATCTTATATTTCTGAAAACTAACATTTTTTGAAAATACTAACAGGACCGCACATAGATGTGAATTATTGCCAGGGTAGGTGATTCAATCAGTAAAACAAAAACGACAAAAAACAGAGACATGAGGTTTTGCCCTGTAGCTAAAAAAGGTTAACTTGCTGATGCTCTATGTCACAAATTAACAAAAAGGAAAATGAGTGGATTTCCACAACAAAGTGAGCAAGTTTTATGAATGACATACACAGATTCTGAATGCAAAATGAGGAAAACCACTAAAAACAGCAAATACCACATTCTTCAGTTACGGGTATGCATATCTGTAATCTTTATGTTTCATTTACAACATGTGCTGAGATAAACAACAAACCAAACACGGCACCGAAAAATTTAATTAAGGTAAAAAGCAAAGCTTTTCTCTGTGGGCTACTTTTCTAAATTTAGCTTAGATAAATTTCTGATTCTGGCTTTGAACTGAAAAGTCTTTTGGGTCAGGATCTCCTGGATCTACAATCACTCTAAAGTTACTCTATTTCCTGGATATAAAACTTGTTTTATAACCAAATTTAACATTTTAAGACCCCCTAACCTGTTCTTCCTCCCTTTAGAGGGCCTCTGCTGCTCAACTGTCTCCCTAAACCATTACTGCCTGTTGAGAGCAACTGGTCTAGCTATTTGATTTAATTAAATGTCCAACCTTCCTCACTGATGCAGCTACAGAGTTTTAAAAGTTTTTCATTCTGGCATTAGTAGACACAATAATGGGTAATCCTTTGAGTTATGTTTTTTATGCTTAAATGACTAAAGGCCAAGTACAAACACAAAGCTAAAAAAAAAAAATCAAAAAATCAGACAAGGTCCAGCGGGCCATAAGATATTGCAGATAACTATTGCTTATGACTACTAAAAAAAATTAGGACAAAAAATTTTTATTTACCTAAATATATCAACAACACAGAGCAAAATGTTATGCTTCTTGTACTTAAATAAAAAGCATCCCAGTCAACCCAGTGCCACATTCCTTCTCAGATGGTTTCATTTAAATTACTGTTTGGGGCCCAGAGAGGCAAAATTGTTCATTAAAGAACAAAAAGGCAAAGACCAAAGAAACTTCCTAATTAAATTGAAAACAGATTGACCAGCAGTACTATTTTTTTCCTTCTGTTCACTCTTGTCATTAATCATTTCAAAGCTCTCCACATAAATTGGTAACTCTAAGGTACAGAATGGCTTATAGGTAGGAAAGTACTTAGAATGTTCTATTTAACCCATTGAAACAGTAAAATAGTGCACACATGTTGCTGCATAAATATTATGTTGCCATATATCATTACCCTTTACTGCAGCCGCAGAACTCTTTGCGTTTATGCGTTTAATATATTTTCTGGTTATTAAGAATGTTGAAAGCAATGTCTGACAAATTCTGTGTAGGGCTTGTGCAAAAAATCTTAATTATTTTGGCCAATGCTCATAATTATTTATGAGTATGTTTTAAGGTTAAAAAAAACAAAGCATTTAGGTTTTTTTTTTTTTAAATCCTGCATTTATTTGTTCTGTCTAAGTGCAATGGTGTGTGGAGCAAGACCTCTTACCATGACGAGCAATAAACATACCCAGAACTCCTGGAGAAACATAGCTATAAATTATAAAAGTGCCTTGATTTTAAACGTAGTATATGCTAAATTACATCAAATAATTTGATCATAAAATTCAAAAAGTCTGATAGAATTTTTTTAATTGAATTTCTGTCCTTAAAAAGCTTAAAACTGAGCAAACATTCACTTATCAATACTGAAAAGATTTTTTTATCTGTTCTCTTAATGAATTTGACCTGTGGGAGGAACTATGCAAAACATTTTCCTGAGGCTAAATAATAAAGATATTTTCTTTATCTCTCTTTTGTCACTTGAAATCAGGATAAATAATGCCAAGGACGCTTTCCTTTCAGAAAACGTTCACTTCCCTTCTCACCCATGCAACCTTTTTTGAGTACCATTTTTAATGCAGGCTCTAAATTAGTATATAAAATGTTGGATGTGGCTTGTTTTCCTCTAATTAAAGCCAAAATGCAAAATTTGCCATCTGGCCTATGTTTTCTTACAGTCTGAGGCGGCCTATATACCGTAGCCTACAGCAGGATGGCAAGAGAAAATCTGAACCAGATGCACGTTGGCTTCGTTTCTCTTCCTGTATATCGTAATAGGTTATAAACAGACATACAAAAACTCAAAATTGTGAAGGTGAAATATCTGATTCTTGGTTTTGCAAATCTACATTTACAAAGTAACATGTTTAGATCAAAACATGTTTGTGTGTTAGAGTAAATCTCCAGAGTAAAGGCAAGAATTCAACTAAACACTGCTGCTGATAGTGAAGGAAGCAAAGTATTACTTCACCTGGGACAAATACAAATTCATGCCACACTTTTAAGATTTTTATTCATTAGCATGTTTGAAAACAATGTATTCTTGTCTTTCATTTCTCAACACACTACTTCGTGTTGGCCTAGCCCATAAATCCTAATAGTTCATGGAGTTCATGGATGCAATGTGACAAAATGTGAAAATGTTCATGCTGTTTAGTATGCATTTTAAAAACAAAAGACAAAATCAATGTCGATATAGACATCTGAGTGTGTTTATGTCATTACATTCAGATTTGCAAAACCTCATTTTCACATACCTGTGCACGTTTACTTCTGCATTAATATCATGTGGTAAATTTTTCTTGGGCTACAACATAATGAGGTTACGCGTATGAAAAACATCTCTAGGACAGGACTCTGCTTCAAATTCAGTGCTTACCAGAGGTACTTAAAATACTCAGCCTATATGTGGGCAATACTAAATGCGTTTCTGCACAATAATTCTGTTTAACAATCACTGTGTTTTTAAATTGCTGAGGTTTTGTAGTTTTACAAAATTGCATTGCTTGACCTAAAGTCCCAAAGCTCTGCATGTTTAACAGGCTGGAAAAAAAAAAGATTCCAAATATAAAATACAAATTTGCTTAACGGTCATAAAAATGTTTCCACTCTGGAGGGATTAAAATAGGAATCAGCAAAAACAGGGGGAAAAGGAGAGAGGAGGAAAGGGTGGCAGAGGGGAGGGGGGGGGTCACTTCAATCACCGCTTTGACTGCATGTTTATATTATCCAGAGCAGAGTGAGTGACTAGGAGCTGGACTTCACCAAAACCTGCTTCACACTAATGCCTGTATTTTCCATTTCTTTAATCAAATGCAAAGTTCTCTGTCCTCAGTAGTAAATATATTCCAAGATGGTGTATGACCAACGATTTCAAAAAGCAATAATGCAAAGAAATGGATAAACTCCGCCACCGCTGTCTCTCGCTTTCACACATACATACACACATGGGATGTTCTGGAAAAAGAAACTGTGTCGTCTAGTAAAATTCCATCAGCATACACTCAAAAAACCCATAAAAACCTTTTCAATCTATATGTTAATGCCACGAATTAAAATTTAATAACAAGAGATATTGAAAAGCAGTGTTGAATTATACAAAAATAAATCCTGAAAGATCAGGCCCCTAAAATTAGAAATTCAGGGCTGCATCCGGACTGCTGCTAAACCCTTGTAGGCTGGCAGATTAAATTTTTGATGAAAATCAAAATTACACTGCACGCTGACGCAGCCGCAGCAAACCTGGCACTATTGTGATTTATGGATTCATTAAACCCGCGGGAGTTTTCCCCCCTCCTCTTTTCACTCAAAGAAATGAGATTTGCTTTGGTGAAAATTTGTATTTTCAGAAAAGCTACTCAGGCTCTGCTCTACCTCTAGAAATGGCTGAGGAAAAAAAAAAAAAAAAGCTTGTGTGTGTATATAACCACAGCACGTAAACAGGCCTAATTTTCATCGCTGCAGCAACTGAACATCCATATGCATTATTCATGAAAGCAATAAGGTTCATTTTTACAAAGGAAGAAAAAAAATGTGCGGAATGTACAGAATTTTTTAATGCAGCACTCCCCGCCCTTAAAAACCTATCCCCTGAGACTAATTTAACTGAAGCCATTTTTCAGACATTTCCAACATGCCACTATGGAAATAAACAGAACATTCAGCTTAACTGTATGCATGTTTTTTTCCACATATTTAAGAAGAAATCTGAAATTAGGTATTTGGAATAAATAAATAAATAAATAAGCACAAACTCTATTTTTTTTTTCTGAAACTGATACCTGATCCATCTGCACCAACTGTATGACAATGTGAGCAGCAACTATGTTTCAAAACCTCTACCCTGAGGCCAGTGATTTAATCTTCCACCATCTTGTGTTTCTCAGAGACCAAAGAGAAGTTTTACCTCTTCATCTAAACTAGTGACTTCACTGATCCCAGTCTGAGCTTGGCTTTTCCTCAAGTAAGTATCAACAAGCAGGAATGCTGTTTACCTTTCAACTTAAAGGTACATTTTTAAGTGAGGAATGTTATGATTTCCATTAAAAAAAAGTTGTAATTTCACAAGACATAACTTACAAAAAAGTCCTTCGTGTGCAGATCTTTCCAAATGTTTTCTTTTGTTTTTTTGCATTCTATATACATCCATATAGACCCCAGACCTTAGCAGGACTCTGGAGAACATTACTGCACTGAGGAGGTTATTCAGCTATTTGATTGAAGTGTGTTGGACCAGGAAGACATCTAAGAGTTGCAGAACACCAGCCCTTGAAGACTGGGATTGCCCACCAATATTCTAAACAGACTTTAATTTTATATTGCTTCTAAACCACATTAGGTCCTCTAAGGCGCTTTTCCACTAGACCGCGTCCAACCGATCGGTCCCGATCCGCCAGATTAATTTTCCTAATTTTCCATTAGCAGATCTGGTCCAGCTCTGCGTGGCTGTTTCAAGATTTTCACACCTGCTTCAGGGGTAGTACTAGCAGAGTACTGCGTCGAAGCAATTTGATTGACAGCTGACTGCATTCGTTGACTGGCTAGCACAGCAAGCTCAAAACTATAGTTTAGCTATGGATCGCGGACATGTGGTCTGTTGTCAGAGAACTTCTCAGTACGAAGAACCATAAATATGAGTTTAATCAAGAGCAGCGCTAGGAACACATGCTTTAAGTTTTGGAGAGGTACGACAGTGATTTAGCAAACCTGTAAGCAGCTTGTCTATCTGAAGAACGGGCAGCAATAAAGAAAACGCTGAAGCTGTGGTCACCTGTAGTTTTGTGCCGACGGTGTGAAACACCGAAAATACATAATGTCAACTTGGTGTGATGTGAATTTATAATTTTTGTTTGGATATTTTTATGTGTGGCTATAGATTTACATCGTTACATAAATCCAAAAGGTTGCAAATTAAAATAAATAAAATAAAGTATCAGAATATGGATACATCTGTACTGCAAAATAATCTGCTAATCTGCATCTACACCATTATGCTTTGGCCAGCAATGAATTTCTATAAGACGAAATTAAATATCTAGGTTTATTTGAGTCTATCAGAACCACAGCCTTCTCCATTGATGAGTCTCACTGTAAACATCAGCAAAGAGTTGACCACAGCTGCTGCCGCTCATGGCCCTCCCACTATAGTGAGGAACAGACCGAATAATGGAAAAACTCACTACCTGGGATAGAACCAAACCGCACATTAACTGGTTACTGCGAGATTTCCCAGTGGAAAAGCGCATTTAGATCTTCTCAACCAGTGCGCTTGAAAATTCTCAATCAAACATACATAAAACTTTTACATGAATCTGAATATGCTGTATTTATTTTGAAGAAGACATCTTTTCTACTAGTGTTTTCAGGAAATGATTGGGTTCTCACCAACACCTGTCTGTCTGGTTCTTTTTGGTAAAATACAGTAACTGCCCAGCACCGTTCTATACTTTTACGCATAGAAATAGCATTGGATTATTCTCTGCATTAAAGTATTCTGGTCTTCTGTTTGTGTAGTGACTCCCAAATGATTGTGATGCCACAAATGTCAGTGGAAGAGACTAGGGCAGCACGATATTACAAAATATTACCATTGTTAAAAGCTGAGATGACGATATCAGTTACAATATACGCCCATTTTCATCTATCCCCTCTTTTCTCATTGGTGCTTCAATCACTCTGTGACCCTTAGCTTACTGGGCAATGCAATTTGCATCTGGTGTGAGCATTTGCTGTGGTCACACTGCCTAATTTTAAATTAATGTAAAAAAAGAAAAAGAAAAAGTCAAGTTCCTCAGACCTAAAATATATTAGCTGACAATTAGTACATTCAAAACAGTCCTTTGCAATATTGTAGATGACGTGGCGATAGATTTGTGTCACGCAAGCATTACTTAAGGGAATTAAAAAGAGGTATGATGATAATACAAGCAACAACAACTACCAACATATTTTTCATACTTTTCTTGCTTGTTAGATATTGCTTGTTTGATAATTTTTCCATTGCAATCATTTTTGTTATTTACATTAATTGGTAAAGAGCACCCAAAGAGACCACATTTGTAATACCCAATGAAGTACTGAACTCAACTTTGGGAATCACTGCAATAGTACATAATCCTCCCATTTTTTTTTTTTTTTTTATAAAAACTTCTTTGTCGATATATATATATGCCTTAGAGTTAAGCTAGCCCAACTGATATCATAATACAGATAGTTTACTAATTATCAAAATTCTTGTTTTTCCTCTTATGCAATCTAAACTTTAATTCACCAAAGTTTACTTTGTTTTATTCTCAAGAGTGTAATGACCCACTGCTTGTTTTCATAAGCATACGTCATATAAACATTCTTATCAGTAACTCTATTGAACTCATGAATGATGGTGGTTGCCTCTTTGCAGTTCTGTAGTCAAACAAGAACTCTTGCATTTTGATTAGACTTTTAAAGCAAAGGTCAGAATTTACACTCAGATTTTGCATACCGACCATACATTTTCCCCCACAAGCTCTCGGAACTGAATGAATAAAGATTTTTGAAGGTCAGCATTAAAATCACCCACAGAAAAAAAATGGCCTCTTGCAGTTTCCCCCCTCACATTAAAATAAAAAGCAAGCCGTGCAAGATGGGAAAACTGTTTGGCGTCTGCAGGATTAATATAAACAGTACAGGCACTGGTTGTGATTGTTTTTCCTGCCCTCAAATTATGCTGACATGTTCCTTTCTTCTTCGAGTGCTATAAAGTTCACTTCTGATACATTTTTCCCCGTCTACACAGCTTCAATCTTTGCAAATAAATTCCATTGGCACGAAATGCAAATTCACAGACTTATAACTGAGCAAGCAGTTATAGTTTTCTACTTGTAGATGCCAAAAATTTGAAAGATAAGGAAGCTTTCAAGATTAGGAAATTCATATGAAAATAACTGAAAGGGCTAAAATTACATTTTTTTCACACAAAAAATGAAAGCATTACAAAACATCATAATAATATTATTATTTCAGAATAATAATGAAATGTAAAATTTATTATTACTAAGTCGCACAACCAGTCTCGTTACATTTTCCAATTTTCAAAAAAAAACAACAAAAACTACCTACAGGTGGCGCCACTGGCGCATTGATTTTAAACCCTATATTTCTTTAAAAACACATTTCGAAACTGTTTTTTTTTTTTTTTTAAATCAGGACGCTTTCGTCTTCTTCTCATTTATCCACGACAAACGATGAGACATCAAAACACACAGCGGTGGAAGCAGTAGTGCTGTTTGACGACAAGAAAGGCAACTCTAGAGCTCTGCTCAAATTTGCAGGAAAATTCACAAAACATGGCTGCAGGAGGTTTTTGTGTTTCAGATTGTTCCTCCCCTCATCGTCCTTCATGTTGCCACTCTCGCCTGGTCCGGCTTGCTCCATCGTAATAAACGGCGTTTTCACCTGGGCGGACGTGTGCGCAAAACTAGCTGCACAAACGACACGGCGGCAGTTTCACTGCAACTTCATTACTAAAAAATTTTTAGCCCTCCAAAAAAATAACATCAACAGATTATTCAAATTGCTAAAAAGCCATTTACCTGGTTGTAGAGGCGAACAGCAGTGCAAAGAGGCTGCCTGTGCTCGTTTGTCGTGTAAAAAGAGGAGGGTAAAACTTGATATCCGCAAGAAAAATTTCTGAAATTTAAGATTTTTAAATCTGAAAAAACGAAAACAGTGGTTTGACATACCTCTAAATGCGATGCAGCTCATGCGAATCAGGCTACTGCTCCAGAAAATCCTCCCTCCCCGACCAGAGGTGACGGCACAAAAACTGCTTCCTCAAAAAAAAAAATTCTGAATTAGTTATGAGAAATTCCAAATGATAAAAATTTCACCATTTTGCCTTTCTTGCGACCCGCTACGTTACATTTTAGTAAAGCGTGATGGCGTATTAGAGTAATGAATTCGAGGGGTTTTACGGCTTCGTCGAGCCGTTCCGTCTGTGCTGTGCACAGGGGGTTAGTGTTGCGGTTCCTCCTGTGGAAATTTTCGTCCGCCATATACAAGGGCAGATTCTGAAATTGCAGCGCCGGCCTGAATATTAGCCTGCATGGAAAAAAAAAGAAAAGAAAAAAAAAGTCTGGGATGGAGACTGAAAAAAATAGGTTGGCCAACTGTGAAGCTGCACAAGGGGGGGGGGGAAAGGGACCAGAAATTGCGCAGAGGATAAAACCCAAACAAAAACGAATAGATGGAAGTTTATTAGAAATTTACGGCTAGTTGAATATAAATAATCAATCTGACATAGTTTTCATGTAATGTTATGTAATTCAAATCTAAAAAAAACAACAACTGTACATTTAATAAACGCTATGTAAGCGAGCCGTGAGACAAATGTATTGTTTTATGACGTGTGTTTGCTCTTAAAGCCCAATTTGACAAAAAGTGTACCTAAAAATTGTCACTTTTTAGGCATAATTGCTTATATATGTAAAACAATCTGCACAAGCTTGGCTTACTTTTTTTTCAGAGCAAGTTTTTGTTGGCCAACAAATTCTCTTTTCAAAATCACATTCTTGAAGAATTTACAATTTGTTTGTTTGTTTGTTTGTTTGTTTGGAGACCAACAAGTTTTTAACTTGAGTATTGATCTAACCTAAAATATGTTTACAGTATTTATTTCTTAGGAATTAGATTTTACACAGAGTTTTAAGAGTTTTGATACAGCGTTGTAAGTATATTGTCTTTTTATATTCAGTAAAGTTGCGTCTAATTGTTTGCTACAGCATTAATACAGATTTTATGTAATAAAATGAACATAATAGTAATAATAACTACAAATATTACTTTTTAAACAATTCTCTGACATAACGTATCCCTTAATTATAGCAACTCTTACTACATTCTGAAAATCTATGCAATGTTGATTTATGTGTTTCCACTTTGTTATAAAAAATAGTTGGGTGAATAATTTATCTTTATAGCTCTTTCTGTTATTATCGGAATGTTTTTTGTTTTGTGATGTGCCATAATTTGTTTAGTATTTTTATTTTATTCGATTGCATCGATTTGTTTTCTTATTTCTTCACTTAAAATCTACAATCTGTTTATGTCCATCGTTTGATGCAGTCACTATTTGTGCCCAGCAGAGGGCAGGAGCACACAAATTTAGACGGTTGCCTGCCAGTGATTCCAAACTCTGTCTTATTTGCTCTCTACCACCCCCTGCTGTCTTTTCTAAAAACTCTTTTCAATCCAGTTCCCTCAAACCAGCTATTAGTTTAGATATTTTGACATAAAGTAAAATGCTATCCTATATAATGTCATCAAACTCTCATAATGAACATTTTTACTGCTTGCTTTCTGTGTTGTTCCTCTGCAAGACTATTTAAATGTTTGTGATTGAAAGTGTTGCGTGGAGGCTTATCTTTATAAAAAGAGATTAGGTCGAGATTTAATGCTGTAGAAATTTGCAGGTAGTTTAAGATATCAATACACAGTTCGGGTGGCAAACTGTATAATTCTCATTTCCTTTTATATGTATCCGCTACTTGGTATTGGTGTGCATTGCATAAAATCCTGATAAAATATTATGAAGCTTAGGTGTAACAAAATGTGAAAAAAAAAAAGAATACCACTGCAAAACTGCTTATTTTGAGCAACCCTAAAAAATTGAGAGAGAATTCATGTTTCCACTGTTTCAGTCTTTCTGAATATTGTTAAAATGTCTAGCAGCTTCAAGATTTGGATGAGCAGATGTCACTGTGTTGTTATATATAAAAACACTATCTCCTCTCCCTTTTTTCACAGCTCAAGGTTGTCTTGACCTCCTCCCAGCCTAGTTTTTAAAAAATCTTCCTAGAAGCAGCAGAGGAACCAACAGGTGAGGGGGGCTGACAACAACTGGGCTATTTTTTCTTTATGACCTACTTTGGTTTGAGAGCCACTGTACCCTGGCAGGATGCTCAAGAGCTTTTACATAAATTAGGTGGCAATTCCCAAAACAATTCAGGTCTTGTAAAGTTTGACAAAAATAACTAATTGGAAGATCACAACAACTTACATAAGATCTCCTTTTGTGGCACATAGGGATTTTTTTTAACATATAAAAGCTTCTAAGAGTTCTATGTTTTCATAACTTTTAATTTCTCCATTGTCTCCAATAATTGATTTCAGTCTACAACCATTTCATGGTGAAAGAAAATCACATTTTAATGTGCACCTGTCAATCATTTTAAATACATTTTATAGAATTTTGCACATTTTGAATGTCTAAAGTCAGGCCTATGTATATAACTTTTTAGCAGACATTTGTCAGAGAAAAAGTGATCACAACTGATAGCAGTAAAGCACGATAATTCTCAGTTAGCACTCTTGGTGGTTTTGTTTCTTTCTTTTGTACAATCATATGATGTCTAATTTTGGCCAATTTATAACAAATATTGTTTTATAACTAAATCTCCTGACTTTATGACTCCACTTGTGCTGCAGCTTTATGGTGTGTAAACATTGCACAGTGAAGTTTTTTATTTAGGGTAAATATTTCCTAACTCTTAAGAACATTCCACATTGCAGTCAGTATGTTGGACAACAGTTAATAATTTTTTAAACTTAATAAACTGAAAGCATTGAGATAAAACTAAACATTTGCTCATGTTGGGACCAAAGTTGTCTTTTTGGCCTTAATTCTATGTAATATTTGACACAGTAGCACCAGACTCTGGAGTTACCCACATTGTGAGGTATAGTGCCTTTCAAAAGTGTTCATACTCCCTGGATTTTTAAACATTTTCACATTAGAGCCTCAACTTCAGTGTACTTATTTTTTGTGATAAAATAACTTAAAGTAGTGCACAAATGTAGATTGGAAAGATGTATTTCTCCTCACTGTGTTAAAATAAAAATCTGAAATTGTTGTATACATTTGTATATATTGTGAAAAAGTAAAAAAAAATTGTCACTCATTTGAGAAAGCAAAGCTCATATACATGGATATTAGGTAGACTTATTTCACATTATATGTGAAATTTCACATCACTGACTGTGGAAATGTCACACTGGTCTTCAAGCAAAGTGCATTCTGTGCCTCTCAACTCTTCCTCCAGGGTTTGGGGCCTTGATTTCCAAATTAAATTCAAGTTTCACTTTGGACTACTCAGCAACAGCTCAGTTATTTCTGTTCCAGGTAAGACACTTCTAACATTGGCTCTGGTTCAGGAGTGGCTTGATACGAGGGATGTGTCATTTGTAGCCCATGTATAGAATCCATTTGTGCGTAGTGACTCTTGATGAGCTGACTCCAGCCTCAGTCCACTCCTTGAGTAGCCCCTGCAAATTACTGAATGGCTTTTTCTTGACAGTTCTCCTTGTTGCTGATATATCTTTTCTGCCACACTTTTTCAATCCACTCAACCTTGTATAAGTATACTTGGATTCAGCACTCTGTGAACAACCAGCTTCTATAGTAATGACCTTTCGTGGTTTTAAACTTTATTTTTGCTACTGAGAAATTGAACGGGGAATTCAAGCCTCAGGGCATTGTGAAGGTTAGCAAATAGCAAAACATGACACTGAAATATGCTGCTCAATGGTTCAGTGATGATATAACTCCTCTACCATAAAACATAAATTCTTCACAAACAGAAACACAAAAGAACCTCAGTTAATTTCAAGATTTATGCAAAGTCGTAAAGCACACCAACATCTTAGCACCTGAAGGCAGCAATGACGTGGATATATAGACAATAGGCACACATACACATTGTTTGTTTTTTAGATAGACATATTAAATCTGATAACCATGTTTAAGCTAAACACAAAGATGACAACTTTTATTATTTTAGCACATGCTGCAACAGATCAGCAAACACAGTGATGCAACCTCTGACTAATCTCTATTACCAGATCAAATGTGACAGGCTTGAATACAACTGTCTAGTCCAATGAAGAGGATCCTCCTGTTGGCCCAGGAAAACAGTGGTTGCTGGTTGACCTCAGAGAAGTAAAAGTAGTCAGTGATCCAGGCTGGTGTTTGTTGATCTTGACACCTAATTGCACGTTTTGTCAAATTCAACCAAAATTCTTCCATGTCTGTGTAGAAAGGAAAACAGTTGAATCTCATTTCTAAAATGACTACTGAAACAGTATAATAGTGAATTTGTGACTAATTTAGAAGACGTGGTTTTACAGTTTGTCATATGGAGTCACATTAAAGGATCATGTGTTTAATTTAGGCATGTAATGTAATATTACAAACATGATTAACCATGTGCTATCTTAATTTTTCTTAAGTGATATTAGTAAGATGATTAAAAAAAATAGCTTTGATGATATCACAGCCATACAAGAATGTTATCCTCTTCTTCTCTCTATAGAGTAGATAGATATATTTTATAGATAAAAAATATTTCTAAAATCCCAAGTGTAACATTTAACCTGTTGTGCTCTAAAAAGGCATTACACAATAGCATGGGTAGCTCTTTTTCTATTTTTATAGCATTTTGGTCACATTCTTTTCAAAGGCAGCATGCATTTAATCAAAGGCTGCTGGTTGTTTTCCTCTTCACTAGATTGCACACCATGAATATAGCACAAAGCCCACAAAAGAAGCCCATAATAGGTTGACCTGCCATCCCTACACTTACATTCTGAGCACCTGATTAGACAAGAACACCTATTGTAATTATAGTTATGATAGGGCAGAAAATGACTAACCCTCCTACATTTGTGTATGCATGAGAAGCCTAGAGAGGCTGAGGAGGACACTAAGAATAAAACACACAAGCCTCTGTTGCCCAGAATGAATTTGATTACAGCAGTGTCCTTGCCAATGCTAATTATAGTCATCCAATTTTAGTCCTTGATAGCTGTTTTTATGTTTGGTCACTGTAGAGTCAAGACCGCAGGCTGTAATCATCCTCACAAAACTGAGTGTATTAGAGGATGGGTTCATACTTTGGGCTCTCCATAATGGACATTTAGATAAGGAGCCTTCTAATCAGTGTAAGTGAATAACTACATAAATGAATGACAGGATTTGGTTTGTTATTAACAAAAACCTAGTGAGGATCCCAGTTAATGTTATATGGCACTTTTACATTGCTATGTTACTTCGTTCTTCTTTGCAAAACTGTTCAAGCTTGATCAGGCTGCGTGCAGATAAGCTGTGAACAGTTCTATTCAAGTCCTGCCACAAATAGTGAGATTGAGATCTTGCCTTTTACTTGGCTGTGTAGCTCTAGCTGTATGCTTCAGATCATTGTTTTTCTGGAAAATAAATATGCTTCGGAGACAAAGTTCTCTTGCAAATTGTCGTTCATGACTTTCCTGTTTTTTTCTGCATTTATTTTACATTTTACATTTGCAAGCCATCTGGGGCCCAAAAAGCACCACCATGCTTCATGTTGAGGACGTTGTGTTTGTGGTGATGTGCACTGTTTGGTGTCATTGCAACTTGTCTGATGGAATAAAAGCTAAATGTTTGTCTCATCAGACCAAAGAACTTTCTTCAACTTGACCATGCAGTCTCCCACATGACTTTCGGCATTGATATGAGTTTTCTTCAACAGTGGATTTCTCATCATTTAAGTAGAGAAAAAGACAAGAGTATTCAAAAATATTTATTTTTCTGGTCATTATCCCTTAGCTGTCTGAATTAGTCAAAATAAGTTTTTTCAAACAGCAACTTCTGATTGCCTCAGATGACAACTCCCACTTTGGACATCAGAATATTTTGCAGTTTTTTTGGGAAAATATAAGTTTATTATCTTTTGATGTTTCATTGACAGACATTTCTTAGAAGAGATAAAGTCATAGGTCAACTCTGGTATTTTAGGACATTTGTTTTGGGAACAGCAAACAGTGGTTCATTCCTGTTTTTATATTTTCTTATGTAAAATCTTTGGTTGTTCGTGTCACTTAATGATTCATTATGGAAGAGGATTGAATGCTACAGTAAATCTGAAAGAAAAAAGAAAGTTTTTTGTTAAAGTCT
Organism: Brachyrhaphis roseni; assembly: GCA_903066815.1. Taxonomy (NCBI): domain Eukaryota; kingdom Metazoa; phylum Chordata; class Actinopteri; order Cyprinodontiformes; family Poeciliidae; genus Brachyrhaphis; species Brachyrhaphis roseni. The sequence goes on along the minus strand of CAEFZY010032831.1, from coordinate 39,642 downwards.
GGTTGGATTTGATTAAACCAATCTAGGATAAAATTACCTAGATGACTGAGAATCTGCACCTTAACTGAGTTTGAAATAAAACAGGTCATTCTGTTCTGTCCTTTTTCTGACACTTTATTCATCTTCTGCTTTGTATGCCAGAGTTATTTTATTTGCCTACAGAAATACATAAGTAACATGCTAGAAATAAATTCAAAGGCAAAGTACATTTTTGTTCCTTACGTGACAGAAGAAAACAAACACACAAATAAGCATACAAATATTGATCACAAATGCTTTATACTGTAGATCTTTACATTATGCACTGACAATTTGATGACAGAATTGTAATTACAAGTACAAATTCGAGCCACACATCTGAAATTTGTGTAGATACGAAGGAGTGCAAAATTTACTTGCAGATTAATCAGAAATGCACACAAATGGACAAGTAGCTTGATGGGTTACTGAAAAGTGACAATGGCCAACATACCCATCTGTTTTAACATGCAAGTATACAAATCTAGAAATGTAGTTAAGAAGCTTATGCTTGTGATTACAAAGGACTCAGAGTATGAATGAAAATAAAAGAATTTTTCATCTGCATAAGAAAAATGCTGAGACACTTCAAAGTGAAAGTAAAATTATTGAAACTGCACTGTGTTTTGTTTTGTTTTGTGTGTGATGCAGAACCAGGCTAGGCATTTATTTTAGTCCTGCTGCCATGCGGTTTTATTGATACCCCTTAAGTCTTTCAGCTTCATACAATGAGGTGACCCAGATATGATTGATCAATGTGTTCCTGTGTTGGGGATCTGCCTCTTACAGAGCTGCTTTAAAGCTGTACATCACAAGAACTGGTTTAGTTATTAAGAGGTAAATGAATAAAGACAGTTACCGTAATAAAATTATTAATTCAACTAATAATTGACATAAGTACCAAGTGGAAACCAGAAACATTTATATTGGTCTCAAATGTCTATGAGCCTGTTTGTGCCAAAAAGCAATGATGTAATATTTTACAAAGCAAAACACCAAAGGTGCCCTTAAATAATAGAGACCACCAGTCCATTACACAGAGCTTATCTGCATGGATTAAAGTAGATTATAGTGTCATTTTATTTGTTAATTTTTATTTGGTTATAAATACTTAGTTTTTTTTTCTTTTGCTTTTTTGTGTTGTAAGTTACATTTTATTTCAATGAATTTCTCCCATCATCTGCTTCAGCTCTTTTCGTATTTATAACACCTGGTTCACTGAAAAGATTAATCGTCTTGCAATTGGGAAGTTGTGGATTTGAATCCAACTTCCTCCTGTCTCAGATGCCATTGTGCACTTAACCCTAAGTTATCTACTGATCTCCATAATGGTCTAAGAAGGTATTTGCGTCAGTGAGTGCAGCTGGGTGAGTGTAGCTCCAGTATTCGCTTTGAGTGGTTGATATGAATAGAAAAGCAGTGTATACGTTCAGTCCATTTATAAGGTGGATTATGTAACTGTTATAGTTTACATCTGGGTCAGGAGAAACACCTAGCATCACAAATTAGGAACAGAAGACATTTCAAAGAATATGTGCCTTGGAGACTCAGATATGAAGCTGTGTGTGTATGTGCGTGCATGCATGCATGTGGGTGCTGTGTGTTGACCTGAGGACTGACATCATATAAATGATAGCCTATAAATGGAAGCTCATTAGATAGCTATTATAATGGAGACAGACCTGAGGGACTTTAAAATCCGTCAGTGATGCAACACCTCAGAGGTATAAGTTCATAGCTGAGTTTTATATCTTAATCATTGTGAACCTAAATTTATAAGAAATGTACAAATTTAAATCTTTGTTCTAGTTTAATATTGAACATCTTGTTTTTGAAGCAGGTTTCTTTCATTCTGTTGAAATTTGTATAAATTGTCCCTCATAATTTCCTCCAATCCTGTAACTGTCAGCGAATGTCTAACTTTGCACATTTTTTGTTTTTCTAGTTTTCTAGTTTTTCTAGTTTTCTAGGATAAGGGTTATATTATATAGCCCAAATCATGCTGTAATAAGTCATTATTATGTCTATTAATTCTACACTTTTTCCATGTCTTATGGGTTTCAAAATGAATAGACCGATATCATTTTTCTCATGATATGGCAATAAAACTTTTTGTCTACATTTTAAAGACAGCATAAAATATAGTAATAGCACAGTAGAGAATAAAAAACACTAAGCAATGAAGTAACAGAGACTAAAAATGTCTTTGGCTTACAACAAATGCTCTGTATTTCCAGAAACATTAAATGGTGCCACTTAAGTGCTTGGATTGTCTGCACACTTTAAATTCACTGAAACTGAGCTCAGTGTCCCAGTTTCTTGGATGAATTTTAGGAAACCACGTTTTGTTTTGCACTGCCTCTCTGCAACCCACACCATCAACACAAGACTAAAAAAATGTTTACCCTCTGTGCACAAGCTATAAAAGGCACCTTGTAAACACTGCCTGGTGTCTTTTTTGGGGAGATAATAAATCAGGGATCAGGAAATGTCAGGAGTGACATTTCCGTTTTTAAGGAAGCTTGTAATGCACGTAATATGGATGCAGTGAAATTCATCAGTTACAAATGTATCAATATTTGATCAGAAACCTTTTCATTTCAATTATGTTAGCTAAAGATCTATGAAACGACACACAACCATAATTAGCTTAAACACTTTTAGAATGTTTTAATGATTTAGTGAATTTAGTTTCTTGTATTTTATACACTTTCACATATATTAATGTTGTTCTATCAACTTTTTATGAATATACTCTTGAATATGAATGTGTTAAATACTTCACAATTACATCACACATGAAAAAGTCATGTTCAACGTGCAGAGTCATTCCATAGTGTAAATAGATTTTAACTCATACAAGTTTGATACACTTTCAGACAAACTACACTTAACTTGGTCATTTAGTTCTAGTGGATGGGTGTTGCTAAAACTCACATCCCTTTGCCTTTCTGGCTGGATCCCTTTACGGCACTGAAATTTAGAGTTGCTTAATGTCACACTCATCTGACCCTCCACTCCAGAGATTTTCCCCTGTTTGAATCTCCTTTTTATGCCAAGGGACTGCCTCAGTTTCCATATTCATCACCCTCAGTGTAATCTGCACTCAGGATCCTCTTGTGCAGCTTGTTTTTGTCTCCCCTGTCCAGAAAGTAGGATGACAAACAACCAATGATAAAAGAATCCAGAGACACTCAAGAAGAGCTGCATAATTTATCTTTATTTGTAATCAGAGAGGACCTTTTCAGTTTTTTTATGTAAGTTTTTTTTTTCTGCTGTAACTTGCTGTTTTATCCAATTTTTGAATTTGTGTAAAGCCTTATTAGACTCTCGTCAAATGACCCTACAGCTGCGATTCTCCTTACTCTCCTTTCGGACTCTGACCTTTTTACTCAATATCTATCTTGTCTTTTGTAATTTTCCGCTTTAATCAAATCTCCAACCGCATTCGTGTCTCTCTCATGAATGAGGAGGCAGGGAGACTCAGAACGGTACACTGCAGCCTACACATAGATGTTACACAACACTGCAGCACTTTTTCCTTGTGCCCCTGCAAAGCAGAATCTGCTGAATCTTCCCTAGACCTTTTTGTTTAACAGAGTGTATAACGCTTTAAAAAATAAGACCCTTGTTCTTTTTAGTGCTATACCTTTTGGATGCTCCAGGGTTGCTCTCCTTATTGTCTTCTGGATGTCCTGGTTTCTGACACTCTTATTATTCCTAAGGAGCTAATGTTTCAACAAAATGATGGACATGATTCACCTTCGAAGTAGGAACTTAGTAGGAAATTGGATCTGAGAATAACGTCACGACCAACATGATCATATTTCAGTTACAAACTGGGAAACTAGATAGAGTAACTAGTTAGTGATCAGGTATAATTAGGGTAGCTACTGTTGTCAACACACTCCCAGTAACAATATATTCTTTGCATTTTATTCAGTAATTCACTGTATTGATTATTTTTACTAATATAATATAAGCATACATGTGTCATTGTCTTAATGACATTTAAGCTGTTAGAAGTTAAAATAAATAGTACATTCTACATGTCGATTAATTTAGGTCCCTCAGTTTTCGTAGATATTTATTTTCACGCAAGCTCTTTCTATTTGGTAAAGTAATTGACTATTTTTCATACCATTTTAACAGTTTAATGAAGTAAAATAAAACATTTTTATTATTTTCAATATAATCATCTTTAAAATTAACTAAACATTTGACTTCAAGGATTTTCTATGTGATTGAACCATTTCACCCCTAATTAATATGACAGAGTTTTGTCCAACCTTTTACCTATTTGGATTTTGAAGTTGATGAGAACTCTTAACGTTTCATGTCGCAGTTTCTTCTTCAGGGGCAGTTTCATTTTATTCTTCAAACTTCTAACTCAAAAAAGTGTGAAAAGTGAATAGATAACAGACTGTGTACATGAATGTACACATTAACTTGCTGTTACAACCATTACTGTATGTGAAAATTAGTATCTGAAGCACATTTACTAAGGTGAAAGCAGATTATTTTTGAAAATACTATGTTTTATTTTTACTTCATCATTCAAGTTAGGTTGCCCCCCTTTGTCCAGTCAATTACAATTGCTTAAAAAATTCTGTTGCCAAGAAAGGCAGATCTCCTGCTTATCTAACATGTTGGTGATCATGCTCACTTGGTAGTTTCCTATCTAATGCATTAACCTTTTTGCAAGAATACAAAATGAGCACACCTTTTATTCCAAATTGATTTTGGGTTTCATTGGCAGTGGGTATGCATTCCGGTTTCTTCTGTTCTTACTTTGTACCCCACTGTTTCTGTAATTGCGCCAGATATTACATGACATGGTGCCACATTTAGAAAGTTTTGGATCTTCTTGAGATGGACTAAAGGTGAACAATGTTTACAGCTCTCTTGCTGAAAAGTACGAAAAATGCAGAAAGCCCCTTATAGAATATCATCATATCTGCCTTTCAAAGATACGTTGTTTTTCTTAAAATAAACTCAAAATGCATGGGTCAATATGCAAGGCATGTCCACAAGCATACTTCTTAAGAGAAGAAAACCCTTTCATCCTGTTATGTAGTGCACCTTTGTTTTGTACTGTCCTTTCTTCTTTTGAGAGAACATTTCAGTCCTTTTTCTGTCTCTACCTGTATCAGAAATAGAGCTCTTGCTCTAATTGTGTTGAATTACATAACTGACCCACAGGTATAACGGACTTGGAAAGCATGGTAATAGATTGGTCTTTGCTTTCTTCTGGGTCTGCTCAACCAGTGACAGAAAAAAGACAATGCAAAGTAAACCTCCAGAGTAATTGTCTGTCCTTAAAAGGCCATTTCCCTCCTGTTCCAGCACTAACAACATTAATAATGGATCATTTTGGGTTCTGTGGAAGTGCAGGGATTTCTAACTAAAAGTTACACCTTATTACACATTAGTACAGGAAAGGTATTTATTTTTTTTACATGTAAGAAGCATAAAAACAAAGACACATTTTATTTTGGATTTTTGTGATCATGCTGTCAGCCTGAACACAGGTGCGAGTTGTCCTAAAATAAGTCTTAATTTGGAACAACATAACACAATTTCAAGCCTGTATACTTCTCTGTGTTATTGTCATAATAACAGCCATTGTTTTGTTTCATTGCACACAGACTAAAAATAGAACTCAAATAATCTTAATGGATGATACATCCTCCTGGCAGCACTGAGAGCTCCAAACAGGACTGAGGGCTGTTTAGACACACACTCTCATGTGAGCGTACTCTGTTGTTTGTGCAACATCTCTACTCACAACACTTTGCTGATGATGCTGAAGATGAAGATTATGTTAAACCAAACGTGAGCTCTAATCTGGATGAGTTTCCGACAATTTTTATCTCATTTTTCTGCAACCCTGAGTGAGTGTTGTGACCTAGATGCTTTGTGGCAGGCTTCCCGTTATGGTTTTATTCAGTAATGATGGGTACTTAGTTAAATCTATATTCAGAGTTTAATGCTGTCAGCTTCGGCTTAATAAGTCAGGAAGACAAAATAGAAAAGCACAATAATATGCACAAATATCCAAAAATATTGTGGCAGTGGTGGTTCTAGACCACATATACCGAGAAGGGTGACGCCAGTGTTTTTTCATGGGAGTTAAAATAACAGATCAGTATTATATTGTTTAACATATCTACTGAGCCAACAAACCACTTGCGGCTCCAGAGCTGCAGGTTCCAGATCCTTCATGAAAACTGTGATCCTCTCTGTTGCCAAAAGTGCAACGCCTTCAAATTCGATAATATGCAAAGTTGGCTAGTTTGAGACTGCATGACATGTTATTATGTCAACTTTTGTATGCTGCATTAAGTGTCATTGTATTGCAGCGTTGTGTAGAATTCACAGGAATCAGCTACAGAAGTCAAGGCAGCTATGGCATTGCAATCTCAAAAATAATAACATAACGATGTTTGTGAACATATTTTAGAAAAGAAGAGTTGAAGTGTTTTCATTTGTTCTGATCCATTGTTTTATTTGAAAAGCAGTAGGTCTTGAATTAATAATTTTTTATTTTTCTCCTATGCCTGGGACAGAATGACTTTGTTCGATAAGGTTTCATTTGATTATTAAATATGGTTAAAATGACATGTATCCTTTTATGTGCTTGTTTTGAATTTCAGAAAGTGCATGCTGTTTTCCATTTTTGCTCAGCTTGTGGTAAACGTCTGCAATATAATTGATTTTGATATAATTCCCTTCATCTTAGTTTCTTTCATTTCCTTTAAAGCATTTTGAATAACCTTGTGCATGAATGGTACTCTACAATGAACTTGTCTGGCTTTGTCTTTAGTTTTTGACTTTTCATCGCAAATATAAAAATAAACATTAAACAATAGATCTCTTCTCGTATCCCACCCCATGCTTCACCACCACAGAAGTCATGAGGACAGGAAATGACATAGCTTCCCAGATTCACTTTTAGATCTTAGTGTAAAACTAGGTTTGTGTACATCAGCACACTCCTCCGCAGAGTATACACATGCTGAGTTACCCACCATTCTCAGTAACTAAAAATACATATTTTTACAGTACATGCACCCATATTCTTTGTGTCATCCCACCTCAGACTGGTTGGACACAGGGGTGACGATGTTCAGCCACAGTTATTTAGCCATGTATTTGGGATATATTAAACTGAGTGCCATTCTACCTTCCCCCAGCAGCATTTAGCTTTTTCATTTCCAGACCAGCCTTGACACAGCTGCTTAAGCTTGTTAGTCACAGTGTGGCGCAAAGCCTGCGTCATCACTGAACTCACAAATTTATGGGCATACACTGACAATAAGCTGTGTTCAGCGTGTATGTTTCATTTATTAAGAAAATAATGCACAGACGTCACTTCTCTTCCTCCGTCTCTTTCTATCTCTAATGCTTTATTGCGTGTCACCACTCTCTTTAATTCAAATCTCTGCAGAACGATAGAATGATCTGTTTATTTACACTGTACCCGTCTTCTCATTTACGCCATCATTTAATCATTCTTTGTTTACAAGTGGGAATTGGGTTAAGCTGCCAACTCATACAGCGCGCATTCTACAAGATTGGTTTAAGAAGAAAAAAATGTCAGCTAATTCATAGTTACGGGAATACAATGCTTAGGAATTTAGTAATAAAACACCGAAATGCCAGATAGCTGCTTGCTGCTTGCACATGGTAAGTGTTAGCGGTTGTGTCTTGAGATCTAAGGCTGCTTTTGATTATAGTAAGGAAAAAGAAAGAAAAAGAAATAGAGAAATTCTTTAACTGGAGAAACTTCTGGTCAAGTTTACAGCAACCTCCACTCAAGCTGAAACAAAATATTTTTCCATTTGGCATACGAGGAGGTTAGGAAAGAGAAATACTAACACATTAGGAAGGCAAGAAGAGTGTTGTTGTTAAAAATGCTTAAAATTCTTGGCACATGCAAACAGTAAAGACGAGTTTATCTCCCTGACCTTTGTTTTAATTTCCTTTGGTTATTTTTAGTCTAAAAAAATGTCACCATAATATCATCCACTGCAGGAGAGAGGGAAGAAGTTTTAGTATACACTGCTGGCAGTTTGATCAAAAAGGTTACAAACTGATGTTTTAAATATAAAATGCTTAACTTTGATGTAAAAAGGATGTGTGGGTCTATAACAAATCAATTTCAAGCAATTAGCAAGAACTAACTGAGTTATTGGGACTTTTGACAAGGCTGAAGAACTCTTAGAAAACCAATTATGACAAAATCTGTATAGTAGAAGTAAATTATATATTTAGAACAGTTGGAATTTCCAAATAAATTCTTAAAATCCTTCCATTCTCTTGTATTAAATTAAATAATATGCCTTTAAAACTCAATTTTACAAAGACTTTGACTCTGGTCGGCTGCCAGTTAGTAGGGACTAAAATAGGAGATACTATTTCTAGTCCCTGATTCCTGTTTTCTAATTTAAACCAGAAAAGGAGGGGATGGAGAATTTCCTGGTCATGTCCTCAGGGATGCGGCGGTAGTTGCTAAGAGACTAATGGAAATTCAGGGCTTAAGAAATGACACAAGTGATTCATTGGCCAAAACAAATAAATAAATGGAAAAAAAGGGAGTGAAAGAGTTAAATGAAGAAAAATAAATAGGAAGTAGTACAAAGTACCTTGCCCAGTGTCATTATAAAAATCCTGATTATTTTCTACTAATAGTTCACCATCACAGCTAATTTGATTTGTTTAATTAAGTAATCAAATATGCATATATCACACCAGTATTTTTTTGTTTTTTTGCAAGAATGTAACTTATAGTATAACTTATATAACTTATAGTAATATAACTATAGTAATTCCACTTTGCAATAAAGTCCAGGCTTTACCCATACTTTCAGTCTGTGATCAGGAGTTTTCAAGACTTTCCTAGAGGTTAATTTAGTTTTGATTTTTATATCTTAAATGTTTACATTTTTATTATTTTCACAATTATGCACTACTTTGCTGGCCTGTTTAATAAATGACCAATTAAACACCCAGACATCTGGCTGCAACATCCCAAAATGTAAAGTTAGAGATATGAATACTTGTACATCTCAAAATATAATCTTCTGACATTTCTGCTATACTAGACAAATCTCTAGAAATCAGAATGAGTATGCATAACTATCACCTTACTTTCTTTTTTTCTTTTTTATTTTCTCTGCTCCTTTTCAGTCACTTAATTCACATCCTGCCTTAAAATCCTGACTGGACAAGGTGGCATCTTCTGCTGTAGTATTAGGTAACACAGGGGGAGGAAAGGACACATTCCTATTAGCTATAATATGATTAACCGAATCTGCAAGGTCTTTCCTTGACATTTACATTGCGAGCGAAAGCGGGAGGATGTGTGCTACAGAGCTGCTTTTGTAAAACAACAATTGATGCAGTTCTCTCTGAAGAGACCAGAGCACACGCTCTCAGCAAGGCAATTGTTCAATGAACAATTAAGCATGAATAGTCCTGCAAACACAGATGGGCGGACACATGACCAACTGTAAAATTGGTCTATTTAAATAAAAAAAAGGCAGAAGTACTTGGTGCAGACAGTATGTACAAGCTGATAACAGAACATTTTGGTGAGACCAGTTAAAAAAGAGCTGTTCAGTGTGCTTGCCAGTGAGCTGTTGTCAGGAAGAACTATCCTCAAATGAAATTTATTTACACAAGTTGCCAGATCTCAATAGTCAAGGAAGACCTGATGAGAAAAGATTTCCAAATAATCCAGTTCTTTACCCATACTTTCAGAAATCAGCAGAGTTCCTGCTGATTGAAAATCTGTGATTGCTTGCCGTTTTTGTTTAAACCACCACATTTTTAGGTCCTGTGAGTGGGGCGCAGCGACTGGAACAGGAATAGAATCAAAGGAAGTGAAAACAGTCACACAGTGGAAAAAGCTAATTTGCCTCAAAACTTTTACAGGACTGCTCTGGCCGCGACTGCAGATTCGAAGCCACTTATCCCACCATTGTCTGACCACCAACCAAATAAACACTTTAAAGTCTTTTTTAAAAAGCAGGCCTTTAAGGCAAAACAGCCTCAGAGAAGCAGCCAAGCGGAAACCAAATGTGCACCCGCGTACTTTCCAAAACGATCCACTGTCTCGGCCTCCAGATGTGTTCGCTTCCGGTGATGTCATGCATGTGATCATGAAGTGCAAATCCGAACAACAACACACACAGGAATTGGAAAGTTAAAATCATCTTATGAATATAAAAAAAAAACTTGGGGGAATTGCTTTAACTAATACAGTCAAACTGAACAGTGGAGCATAAATATACTGCTTTGCTTTTCCAGAGGGGCCTTTTCTTTTCAGCAAATGTTTGTATGAAAATAGCAGGACACGTGAATTTCTAATGCAGGACTTCACAAAACATAAATCATTAAATCCTGAGGTACAGGCAAAATGATCATGTTAAATTCTTTTCGAGGATTTACATTTTTGTAAATCTCCACCACTCATTATCTACTTATAGTACCTCAACTAGTTATATGGCATGTCACCACAGCAGTCGTACAAATCAAATGTAATATACATTAAGAACTCTACGATGTTTTCACTCATACATAAAAATATCGACCACCCAATTAAATTGTCAATTTCCCTCATTCACGCCCAATAACCCACTTTTGCTTTAATTAGTGGCTTACTTTAACTCGTTTTTATGTGCAGGCATAATGGAGCCAACTGATTTGACTTTACCCAACTTGAATCTGTCTTCTTTCCAGTCATTCCTGCCTTTCATGGCAGATGATGCAGGAGTTTTGTAGGTTGTAGAAGAATATCTAGTTGGCACTTGGAAAATCAAATCTGGCAATTTTTGTTAATTTGGCTTTTGTTGCCAAATTATAATGCAATGTTCTCAACTTACAGCTGAGTGGTTTTGTTGCGCCATATGTATAGTCGGCAAATTTAACTTTTACATAAAAAGGAAAAAAAATCTAGAAGCCATGTAGTGAAAATGTCAGCTCACTTCCTGCAGCTCTAATTCCCACGAGGACTGTGTGTTGAACATGGCTCATTTAGTGGAGACTGCATTTTGCTCAACTGTGTATGACTAAACTGAGTTGTGTCAAGAGTTTTGGAAACAAATTTTTCCCTTTAGAAAGGACTTGAGCGTCATTAACTTGTTTCTAAGTGGACGTAACTCGGTAATGTGGATGGAAAATCTCACACAGTTATCTCACTGAAACAAAATTTCCTCTGTATTCAGGAGTTTCCTCTTGAGTGAAAAGCTCACTGTTATTGAATCTCAGGGTGTTGTTGTGTATGTAGGACAACTACAGTCACTGTTTCCTTACAGACAGCTCTTGCATGTAAGGAGCTGTAAGTAAGTTATGCATTCATAAGTTAGTACTTACGAATCTGCTTCTATCCAAAGCAGATAGAAGTCTCTCACAGGAGCTCTGCATTCCTGTGAATGTTGTAGGTGTTCACGGTTCTACACACACACAATAGCCTGTTTGATTTCAAACTGTTCTTTGTGGTGGTCCCTCATTCTTTTGAACGAATGCAGGAACCACATCCTCCAAGAGTTGCTGTGTTCTGTGGCTTGGATTAGATGTTGCGTTGTCCTTCTGGAATGTGATAGTATTGTCGAGACACAAATTGTGATAGTCAGGAAGCAGTCCACAATCCTACAAACCTGGGTAATATTGTAATTGGCCATTCTTTTTTTTCTTTTTTAATAAACTGTTTTGAAGACTTGATGGTACAGTCCATCAACACAAATATACTTTCCTTTCTTTAAACACAATCCTTTACTCTTTTCCTTGCTATCTCTGATGGGAAATATTTCTCATCCTTCAATGACATCTCTTTCGTAACTTTTGTTAAATACTTGTCACCATGTTTTTAAAACACATTTTCTTTTCTCTTTGTTAGTTTCAACTTTTTGTACAATTTCATTACTTTTTATTATTTGTTCTGCCCAAATAATACGTTGAAAAACACGTCACCCAAAATAAAGCTTTTTCATTCAACGGATTTTAAAATAAATGTGTTTTTATGCTGTGAATCAACAGCATATTTCCTGATTATGACAGTAAATTTGCCTTGAGACTGTCCTGGCCTGACCTACTCCTTCTTAACCCTGCGGTCTGATAGTTCTGTTTCATAATTTACTCTTTCCTTCCTCTTTTGCACCCCACCCTTTCTTTCTTCTATTTTTACACCAGGTTTGAAATCCATTTATCCCGGCAGTCTATAAATGGTAAAAAGGAATTAATGGATTTTGGCCACATCCTGTGATTGCAGAGCACAATAGAGCTTATGTTGTCAGCTGCTGATCCTGTATGACTGAACAAATGATCCACCGACTCACAAAAACTCAGTGATGACAATGAAAGTAGTACGAAAGAAGTCATTACTATCTCAGACGGCAGACTTGTCTCAGCAAATCAAATCCTATTCTCATCCCTACCACACCTCTCTATTATTAAGAAATAAATGCTGACATGTAAGTTAGTCAGTTATTTTAGTTAGTACTTATGACAACCAATTATAGCTACTAACAAGTTAAATCAAGAAATACATTTATTTTCAATCAACTGAAAAACTAAATGGATAGCCTAATAGACAAAGATAAATTAATCTCTTAAAGTAGAACATTCAATATAATACTAATTTAAAAAATCAAACAAATCCATATGGGTTTGTCAGTCACCCAGAACTCTAAAGAAAATAGTTTCACAGCTAAATTGTAACTTCTGCTATGAGACGTCAGGATTTAGGGAGAACAGAGAAGTTGAAGAAAGTCTCAGTATCACCAGAACCAGACAACACACCGCAGAAGAACTGAAACAGAGATCCAACATGTGCTGTTGTGTTTGACTCTCCCAGAGAACGGGCCTCAGACTCTGTAGGCATGCAGTTTCCACACCCTGTCTAACAGGCTTAGAGACAGACTGCCTCTAGGCAAGCTCATCTGCTCAGCCAGGCAGCCTGTCTAAGACTGGAAGGTGGTACTGGTGTTCTCCACCACTGAATTTGGGAGGTCTTGAGGGTCTCCACTTTGGATCATTGTGGAAGAAAATGACTCATTTAAAGGGGGAAGCATCACCTAGATAAATTAACTGAATTAAACCTGCAGAGCTCCCATGGTTTGAATGGAGGAACAACCACGCAAAGCCTTGGAGGAACTTTACATAACATGGAATGATGTAACATAGCAGGTGATGCAAACAAAAAAAAAAAACATCTAACACAAGTGTATCTTGAGTGGTAGTCAGCCCTCTACAAGACTGGGTTGGGCAAGTCTTGTGATTTAGTCTAAAGTTCTGCATCAGCCTCAGATATATTATTGAAAAAAGTCCACTTTAAACAAAGGGTTAGTGTTTAGGAACTGATTATTGACTTAGAAGCAGACTTGAAATGGTTTGAGAATTTTGTTACATCATGCTGCTGTTTTTCTTAAACAAGTTCTTTAGACAAGACAAAGATCGCTTGGTTTCAAAGATCTAAACAATCTATCACTTCAGGCACTAAAACATTCTCTTCAATAAGGTTCAATTCACATTTAAACAAAAACAGGTTCAAAAGTTTAAAGTTTGCCACAATGGCATCAATATCCAAAGCGTTCTGTCTGGGACAGCAACAGCAAGCAAGTTATGAAAATGCCATTGCTCTAAAGAAATAGCTCAGTAGTGGTGGGAATGAAATTCTACTTTTAAAGCCCAGTTAGTTAGTTAGACATACACTATTGTTGCACAAGAGTTGCTTAGGTATTACATGTTTTAATGCTAAAAATTATTTTATTCAGTTAAGATGGAGCCAAGTGGCTCATGATTTTTTTCCATTCAGCACCGTTTCAAGCACACACACACACGCGCGCACGCACACACACACACACACACACACAAGATGTTTGCTAAGTAGATCTGGCTAACATCTTCAAGGAAACTGGATGTTGAAGGGGAGTCATTTAGCAGGTGTACATAATATTTACATCAAAAGTTTGGATTGTGTAACAATATTTAAATATATATGGAAACAGACAGATTTTTTTTTGTCTACTGGAGTCTTTGTTTTAAAATGACAATATTTTAATGCTTTTGTCCTACAGCAGGTCCTGCTAGTTACTATGGGCCTCTTGGCAGTGTCTTTGACTGATCCTTGCTTTGCCATTTAGTTTATTTAAACAGCTACATTTTAGTAAGTTTGTGGTTCTGTAATTCTTTTTTCATTTTTCAGATGATGGATTGAACAATACTATATAAGATATTTAAAGTTTGCTATTCAGGACTATGTTTGGTACTCAGGATCTTTATTGAGGGGTATCAGAGCAAAGTAGGGTTCCACATGCATGTGGCAATCTTTGTAAAATATATATAATTTTCCTCCCATTTCACAACTACACTTTGTGTTAGTCTCTAAAAATAAAATGTACAGATGTTTGTGGCCATAACAGTAAAAAATGTGAACAGGTTTAAAATGTATGAACATTTTCCCAGGGCACAGCACAATCATCCTTACCTGAAGGATGTCTGTACTTCATGTCTGTCTATAAAAAAGGGGGAAAAAACAGGCTTTTCAAGTAGTTTTGTGGAAAGGTTTTGTTGGTTTTTAATGATGTAAACCAACCAATTATTCTTTATTCATGCTGTTAATTTACTGAAGCTGCATATCTAACATAATTGATTCTTCCCAGTCTGTTCTAGTTTATAGTTATCATTTTTTCTTCTAATATTGGAGTTTGGTTCATGTTACTGTACATTTTGCCTTACTTGACAAATGACTAAACATTGTATATTGTACTGTCGCTGTTGTTATTTGGGATCTTCCTCTTTTAAAATCTAAAAGATTGTGGATGTAAATAGAAAACCTAAGTAGTATACATTCACATTTGTAACCAATGGTAAAGACTAATAAGGGCTGGTTTAAGCTCCCACATTCAATTATTCATCTATGTTAAGCTTGTTGTCCTTCCTATTATCAGTTTCATAAGAGAACATTAAATTGCATATCTATGTATTTTCTTACAGTTATCAGTACTAATGGAGAGAGAAGGAGCCTCAGTGCACATACTACAGCCTCGGTTTCTCTTTCTGCCTAATGCATAACTTGCTGTGACCTGGCTGAAGCATAAATCCCAAAGGAGATTCACTTTGTGAGTGTATGACTCACAGCCAATATGGAAACTGTTGCGTAGCTCTTTCGCTCATTACTCTTGGTGATGGAGACAAAGTTTAAACTACTAAGGTCAGATTTATACTCAGCCAAAATATTTCCCCTTCCATTGATGCAGGCTTTTGTGTTATTAAGTGATCGCTCTTTCCAGTTGTATCAAGTTGAAAGACATCTCAACCAATAAATGTATTAAAATGGATAAAGAAAGACAGGAGAACAGATGCGCGTCATGGACTGTTGCTCTTGTGTATGTTTATAGATCTTCTGAACACCGTCATCAAACATGCTGGATTTGGAAATATTGGTAAACGGCAAATATCAAAGTTAAGATAAAGATCTATTCTCTTGAAAATGCACAAGGAGATTTATATTTAGTGACGCCCAAAATCATCATCTTTCATTGTGTTATTTATAAATGAAAACAATGTACACAATGATTTTTTTTCATTGTGTACAAATGGTTTGTCAGAGACATGCTCGAAAATTATAGGAATGTCTGTGTTCACAGAGAGATAATGAAGCTTTGCATGATGCATGAAATCAGATTTGTTTTTAAAAAATAAATATATATATTTATGCTGTCATGTGAACTCCAGAGTCATGCAAGTAAAACAAGTCTCAGCCTCAGCAGAGTTTACAGTCACATGAAACGACGCTGAGTAAAGGTCACAATTTCACACTCATTGATTATCATTCTTCACATAATGTGTGTTATGTTTTTCCAGTTTCTTTTCAGATCCTCACAACGCCTACAGGGAGATACTTGTCTGCACAAAGAGGAAGCTGTGTCTAAAATATGTTTTGCCCTGGTTTATTTTGAGTTTTAAAATCTTCTCATTCCAGGGAAGTGAAAGCACTATAACCAAAAAGGTTTGGTACAGGGAAGTAGTACAGCTATGTGACACAACTGTGAACCAGCACATGACTCAAACAAGCTAGAGGATGCAGTGAATTATGCAGGATGGAGTGTCGTGACATCATGCACTTGATTCATTTCCGTTGTTTCACTTCCCCATTTTTAATGACACACTCTATTATGCCAGTTCACAGAGTCGGCTCATTAAGCTGAATGAAGGAACACAATCAGCGTTGTACAGCACCTGCAGGGCAAACACGTGTTATAACTGAACGATGAAGACTCTGAGTGGCTGCCATCATCTGACTGGAAGCTAAAAAATAAATCTAGAACACTATTCTACTACAAACAGGAAACAAATGATCTCCAATTAGCTCAGACGACAACGCTTAACAGCAAAATTACATAACGAATGTCTAAAACAGTAGCAGGTTCAATTACAAGAGATAAGTCATCTGGACAAGTTTGTATGATTAAATGATGCCATCAGATTGGACTGTTTCAGACCAACTTATTGTCCAAAAAAGGTATATGATGGTAAAGAAAGAATGATGGTTAAACTAAATCAATATTGTCATTGCATGTTTTAGAAATAGTTTTGTTGTTATACTATTTTATTAAAACATGCAGTCTTAGAGGTGATTTTTACAGTAATTAGCTTAACTTTACTCCAAAAGTGCATCAGCAACTCAGGCAAGAGTTCACAAAATAGAGTAATATTTCCCTTTTCTCATTCAAGCCAAACTGCCTTAATTCAACAATAAGAACTAGTAAAAAATGCCGTCCATGGAGGAGTACCAACATGAAAACCCCAGCTGATCGAAAATAAAATAAAAGCTATTCTCTGCTATTTTGGCTTTTAGTGGGACTAAAGTGCCGGCAAAACCAGAGGCAGAAGGTAAAGAGGTTTAATTAATAACCAAAGGAAGGAATCCATACAAGAGCAGCTGCAGGGTAACAAGACATGCCTTTCAGGAAACAGGCAAGGCAACAAACATTATAATGGATAATGTAATAGGAGGAATCAGTAATGAACAAAGAGAACCCACATATATACTGAGGCAGAGGTGGAAATGATAATGCAACCAGTATCAGAAGAAAATGGGAACAGCTGTGGAGAGTGCAGGCAGAAGAGAGTCAGGTGATGGAAAACATCTGCAGAAGTGAGAAACTTAGCAGGCTGATGGAAAGTGAAAAATTAACACTGGGAGTTGAACTAAGACTGAAAAAACCCCTAAAAGTCAGGGAAAATAACAATTCCAATCTAACAGAACAAGGTGCTGGTTATGATCTGGGACTGCTTTGCTGCTGTAGGACCTGGATGACTTTCTTTAATTGGTGGATTGATTAGAATTACTGTTTTAACACCGGGAGGAGCAGGTTGATTTACAAAGCAGTTTTCCTTGAACAAATAAAATCAGGATTTCAATTTTCCATTTTGTAATTACTCAAATTGATAGATACATAAACCGGATACGAGTTTAGCATTTTCAAACATTTTTAATGACATCTGATCTCATAATAACTGAGTTGGCTCAGGTCACAGCTCTGCTTTACAGTCTTAATCTGTTTTTGGCAAAGGGCTGTGATCCTTTGGAAGACTCAACAGTTTCAATCTATCTGTCTGGCAGCTGCTGCTGCTAACAGGTTGCTATCCCAACGCAGGCTACTGCCAAACAAGCTGGGATGAGCCCTGCTCTTTGTCTGCTAGTCATACACTTTGTGTCATCTAGATGGTACAAAGAAACCATCTAGATGACAATGCAACATCGTTTCCACAATAGGATGGTTGAATTTTAATTTAACATATTAGCTACAACGTTATTAGCTTAAAATCAGGATTAGCTTTTTTAGCCAACTTTGTGCACAAAACGAAGGAATTTGACTTTGGTCACAAGTATATCATAACTTCCTGTGCTCAATGATCAACATAGGTACTTTTAGCAATACAAGTGCAAATAAATTCATTTATTTCTATTTTATGTATTCAAAGACTGAAGAAACTCTGTGTGTCACTAGTTGATATTTTTGACTTTAGCCGGACTCTGACTCTAAACTCAACAAAACCCAACCTCGGAGTTTAGTCTGAGGACAACATACTTCTATAAGACATGACCTGCTGGTCATGTCTTGATGAAAGTGATGAAAATAACAAATAACTTTTCTTATTTGTACATTGTTAAGGGGCTCAGCAAAAGTCCTCATTGCTCATAACATTGGAGCGAGGACGGGGGCATTGAAGGAAAATGTTAGAAAAACCAAAAGGTTGAGATCAGACACAAATAGTAATTTATTAGGAATGGTTTGGAACTGACCCATGAAAACTGAAATTTCTACATACTGAAAAATGCTATGTAAACTAGAGGGACAGATGGTCAATGCAAAAATGACTGAGGTAACAAAGTCAACCAGAACACAAAAACTCCACATAGCGGCAGATTTGAGTATCTGTTGGAATATATTGGGCTGTAATATGATGATGTCAGTGGATATTTTTTCATTGCAATCCTATTAGTGCATTATTGAAGCTTAGCGTTCTTTCAAGCATTCGTCATTTAAAGTCTTTTGCCGTGGGACACCTGTGTTATCTCCACGCTTGTCTGTGCCTGAGGGACTTCACTTAAAATCTGTTCTGTTGTCTGGTTAGCTCTGTGTCAGCACTGCTTTTCATCATATTAGCCCTCCTGGAACATTTAACCGGGTTCATGTCAAAACAGTTCAGTGAGACAAAAAACTTGGGAAATGGGATACAACAATCTTGGAGCTGATACTTTTTTTTTTTTTTAAATAAACGACACAAGTAAGTGTGGATATTCAGTTAATACTACTCGACATTTAATTTGAAGACCATTCAAATGTAGCTTTGGTTAAAGTCCTGAACTGAAAATCCCCAAATCCCTAAATTACAGGCAGGATTAAGATATAGTTCAAGAAAAACATGAGCACATAAAGACAAGCTGCTTCGCTAAACCCCATTTGATGAAAGGAAATGCGAAAGTGGAAACATCAGTTATAAATATGATGGATCAAAGCTGGTGCATGAACTTAAGTGCACCAAAAAAAAACTATCTCTTCCTGGTACTTTATGCTTTTCTTCTTGTTTACTGTACACACACTTATTTTAATGGACAAAATATCCTCAATAGATCATGCTGACTGAATGCTTTATTATGTGAAAACTACTTGGAGTGTTAACCTCTTGGAAGAAGATTTTGACCTTTCAAGGTCAGCAAACAAATAAAAAAGGGAGTTGATTCTGCTGCAACATGATGATTTGGTGTTGTGTTTGTAAACTGGCATATCAGAAGTGCAACACAACAAAGCAAAACATATTGCATGTGTAAAAAGTATATAGTGTGAACACCTTTCTATTGAACTGCAAAGCACATCTGTCACATTCACGTTTTCTTGTTTGACACCTAAACCCAAACTTTTGTTATATTTATAATCCCAAGGGAAACATTAAGCACAACAGCTTATGGTACCACATTTTTCTGACTACAATTCATGCTTTTTTTCAGAGTTTTGCCAGTCCAAGAGCAGCCGTGAGGAAAGCTAATCGCGAGTTGAGTTGATGTTGACCAAGTAGCTGTGAACATGCATTTAAAGGCCTCACAGAGCAGATCAAGATCCATTTAAAATGAGCTATATTTATTGTTTCTAAACTGTGCAACTGAGTTATAGACTAATACCATAAAAACAAGTGACACAGGCAGTTAAGTGAATGACAAATAATTATTTTAAAAAGTCCCTCCGCACCAGGCAGGTTAAAGAGTTCACTGAGTCAGCAGGGACAGCTGGGTATTTATAAGTTTTTAGGGGGTTTTCGCCAAAAGTTGAAAGAGTAGGCTGATCTGAGACTTAATGATTAATGAAGATTTTAAGCCCTTTCAATGCTCCGTTGAATCTAGAATGATGTCATACTGTCAGTCTTCTGATCTGTACCTGCTTTTTTCTTGCTGCTAAAAACTAGCGTTTTTTTCTCCTTACTCTAATCCTATTAATGTGTCGGCTATCCCAGCTATCCACATGACAATTGTTACTGCATGTGTATAACTGACAATGTCTTACGTTTTGCCAATACTAACATACAACAGAAATTTGCTGAATATGAAGTGAGGCAGAAAACCGTTCACTCAGCTAGAGGAAGTGAAATGCCTCTCTGTTTTAGGCTCTTTTTAAATGAATGGCTAGTGCAGGTAAGCCACCAAATAAGCCAATATAATTAAGATGTTGTCAGACACCAAGAGCCATTGTCTTTATTTATAGATTTGTCTTAACTGTGAAGGCAGAGGAAACACTGACAGCCACATCTGAAGCTGCCGGACATAAGAGATCACAGGAGGAAACATAAGTTTGAACATATTAAAGCTGAGCTGAAAAACAATGGCAGACACTTCAATATGGTTTCCACATATGACAGAGAGGAAGGAAGTCTGAACAAAAGAATATGGCAAAGAAACTTGGCTTAAAAGTGGGACCATTGTGAGGCATAACAGAATGAGTGGAAAAACTAAATCTCCCGAGCCTGGGTTTTCCAGAAACAGTCACAGTGTGGAGCAAGAAACACTTGTGGAAAAAGAAACCATGTCTTTTCAAAACAGATGGCAGCTGGTAAAGAAGATTAGGTGCAGTTACTACACTATCCAGCTCCAAATCAGACTGACCAACCCCCAAACTCACACTAATCCACACAACCCTCAGAGACTTCCTGCCGTTTCCTCTCATCGTTCTCCAACACTCGACCTGGTGTTACAGTCACGTCCTGATCAACAGGAGTCTGAAGGGCTGTGCTATGGAGATACACATTTTCAGTGGAAGTTGATCCTCATTCTTCATGCAATTTAATAGGCCATTAACTTGAATTTAACTGTGTGACAGCAAAGAAGCTCAGTGAAAAGATTTAAAGCTTTAACTCAAATTTATAAATTCTGATAATACTTTTAGTGAGCCAATTGAATGGTCAGTTAAAGTTAATGAAATCTATTGTAAAATAAAATTGGTCTGTTTTTAACAAGACAGATTTTTTAAATGTTGGTGTAACTGAGTCAGGTTTCTAAACCACTTTGCTCAGACATGTTTTTTTAGGGCCTTGTAATGTACATTAAACATTGACTTTGTTGGAAACTTTGTAAATAATTTGGTGGTGTGATTATGGTGCTTTGGAAGTCCCAATAGCACCCAAGCAGTAACATCCTGGCTCATATTGTCTGCAGATGTTTCTTTAATATCTCCGCATGATGACGTTTTCTTGTGACGCTATTTTACCCAACGCAACATGATGTTGCCACTCCTATACTTCACAGTTGGAATATTGTTCTCAGGTTTCACTTTCTATTCTTTTCAAATGTAAGAATGTCCGTTAAAGGTAGACACCCTTTATCCATAATGGCTAAGGTGCATTTAGATTTTTTTCATGGCATCACATAAGGAAGCAGTGTGTGGTGTTTGGGGTGCACCTTAAATATATCCACATTTCACGTTAAACCAAATTTTATTGAATTAATTGAATCTTGCAAAGCCATGACATCATTATCTATGCTTGAAGTCATTGTAATTTTACCTTAACTAAATATCTGACTCAAGGAACTATGAGCAAAAATTTTCCCTCTTCTTATTTTGTCAGCAATTAAAATAAATAATTTTGGTAGTATGATTTAATGTCTTTATTTGCAACTTTTAATGCAATGGATGAATAAACTTCTGACCCATATTATGATGAACCATTAAAACCTGTTGCTTCATGACAGTCACTACATCTGTCTTTTATTTAAAAAGTGTGATCTTTTGAAACATTGACGAACCTCATCCACGTGCATACTCACATCATGATTAAAAAAAAAACCTTGACACTAGACAGTTTACTTTATCAGATGGTTGGTTTATTTATCATTAGCAATGACACCAAATGTACTCTACTGTTTTCACTTGCTATCATAGGAGATGCATTTTGAATTGTAAACAGTGAAAATGAATAAATGCATTTCATCAAACTCCTTACAAGCAGTGTATGACCAGGGAAAAAGAGCAGATTGTACCTGCTCTAACCTAATTTTAACAATATGTTATCTTATAGTTTTGAGTCTCTTGTATTTACATAGATACAATTGTGTCCCTTACTCATACCAGAAGAGACCTGTTGTTTTTTTGTTCATTTTTTTTTATGTGTTATCACATAGTTTTCTTAAAGAATTATATTTACAACCATTACTTCCCCAGCTGCCTGCTGCTAGGGTGTTAACACAGAATCAGTTGCTTTAAACACAATAAACTACTTATGCATCTTGAAGTTTACATTAAGTCAACCTTATAGCTCGAACTATGTTTCTCTTAACAAATAAAAGGTAATGCAGAGCTCAAGCTGTTCCGTCTTCCCCATTAAAAATCCAAATTTATCTAAATAAAAGAACAAATCAAACATGATAATAAAATAAAATAAAAAATAAAATAAAAAAATATTGCACTTATAAAGATCAGGACAACATTGGACCTGTTTGGTGGTTAAGAGGAAAGTAAAAAGCTTTAGGGCGAGTGCTTGAGAAGACATGAAGGTGTCTCTTTAGAAGCATCCAGCAAGTTAATCTAAATAAATAGGCAAACCTTTGTACACATGAAACATTTCTTTTTTCTAGGAAATGAGCAACTTTTGTGCGTAGCGCGGAAGGATAAGGGAGTGCAGATTGGATCCCTAAAGCGTAGTGGGGGAAAAAAGCAACAGGTGTGTGTAGAAAACCAGTAACAGCAAAGAAGATAAACAAAGCTATAATAGCAATGTCCTGAGAATGCTTCCTGATTAGTCCAGAATGAGCTACAATGTTAAAGGAGATGTTCAGTTCTGGATTTTCAGTTCCTTTAAGTAGAGAGTCTTTGGAGGCAGGAAGCAAGTCGTCATTTTTTTTTTTGTCCAACTTAGGCTTCAAGCTTTTAATGTGCTTGAGAAGGGAGTAGTTCTCACATTGGTGTTTGAATGCAACTCCGGTTCAGCCGTTCATCTTCTTTGCTTATCTGTCTCCGCTGACGTGTCCAGTCTTGAATTGAAAACGCGAAAGGCCATTCATAGAAGCTTTGAGTGAATGGAAATTCTAACAGAAAGGTAATTATGATTCAAACACCTTTGCAACCTCCATCACCCAAAGCTCTGATGAAAGGGCAAAAAGAAAGAAATGACCTTTTAATCGTACCAACAGCGGTGAAGTTCCTTTACAAAGGAGAATGTGGTGGGGCAAGAAGAGTGTTTCAACTCGGAGCTAAAGAGAAAAAATGACAAAAACAGTACCGGACTGTCTTCATGTCTGCAGGGTTTTTGGTGCAACCCCCTCCTTTTCTCCAGTACAACTGGACAAAAACACGAACAAATGCATCTTTTGTTTGACCTTAGCATAAAAAAAGCATATCAGAAACAGTGATCAGACAGGCGTTCAATTTCTGTTCCAGCCCTTGCTTTTTGGGCGTCTGTAAATTTCGTAATATCCACCCATTCATCTATCTGGTAACTGTGTAAACTACATTTCTTTGCAGTGCCAAAACTTTGCTCATCTCCTCTCACACATCACAGAAATCATAGTGAACAGGATGACGTACATACGCACATGTAAAAACAAAATCAAAAAGGCAAACAATGAAGCTCACACCCCAACCACTGTTGGGTTTTTTTTTTTTCCAAGTCTGCCCATTTGTGTCTGTCGTCATCTTTTATTTCTCCTTATGTCCTTCCTCGTCTCTTATGACGAGGATGAGGTCGATGTGGCGCTGGCCTTTTTTTGGTTAATTAAGTCCAAGTAGAGTTCCGAGCGCAGGAAGCGGGGGTATGAGTCCTTTTCCATCAACCCATATATCCGCCTTTGTGCTAAGTCAAAGCAGGAGCGTGTCACATTCTGCAGGTTGTCCTTAGTGTGATCTCTAGTGTATGAATCCAGGTTGACCTGCAGAGGATAGTGAGTGAGAAAATTGTAAGAGAAAATATGCAATAATGAGGCTGTTTTAAAGCAACAACATCCATTTGACCAACTTACCTCTTTACATGACTGTATAGCGATGTATTCAGCAAAGATTTTCTTGGCTTTTGAGGCCATCTTGGACTGCGACTTTATTTTCTTGTATTCCTCGCATGCTAGCCAAAATTCCAGATTCTCCTCACTGAACTCTGTGCGCAGGAAAGCTCTGAAGGCTGCCAGACCATCTGAGAGGGAGGAAAATAAACAGAGAAGAGTTGACTAAAGTGCCATGGTAACCTCCCCATTTAAGCCCTCCTTGGAGTTTCAGCTCCTAAAATAGTTCAAGTCATGTGGTTTTAATACAGTGAGAGGTGAAAAAAAAAAAAACACGCTCAACATGGCAGAAATTATCAATGTCCAAAACATTCTGTCACTTCTTAATATTTATCATATCAACCCTGGCAGCAAACAAGGAATTTGATGGTTTTGAGTTCAAGGGGAAACAAATTAACTACAGCAGTTCGGTCCTTTTAAGTTTCTGCCCAGTTAATGATTTGAGGAAGAGGGCATCCAGGGGAAAGAATGGCAGGAACCGGGTCCACCCACGGCTCCTCTCTGCACCTTTTCCGTTCCCATGAATCACACATGCTGATAAGCAGAGCCGGAGCAGGCCATCATCTCTTACCTCACTCTGGTGAGTAGCAGTGAGGTAAGAGGTTGAGGAGAGGAAATGAGAAGACGGGGAATAAAGGGGCCCGGAGCACCGAATGAGGAACAGATGTAGAGTTGGATTTATGTCAATTACAAAATAAACACCATAATCAGGGGCAAACTAAATTTTTTTAAGATCTTAAGACACATTGTCTTCTAAACTGTGGACTTTGTATGTTGGGATTAAGGAATTATGCAGCAGATTGCCCACTTAGATCAGCAGTATGAGCATGTAATCCATATGTATCTTTCGTTCCCAATCCTCTAAGACATGTATAGTGAGGTGAACACTTCATTTGCAAAGCGAGTAAATAAGAAAGAAGGACTTAAAAAAAAAAAGAAGAAGAAACTTACATTTGTGCGACAGCAGCTTGTCAAGCGAGTCCCCCCATTTGAGCGCTTCCTCTGGGGTGGGCCTGCAGATGAAAGCAGAGCGGTTCTTTAACAAGCCCATTTCAGCCAGATTTCTCATTGTGTGACCCATCCGCAGGATTTAAGGCTACGCTGTGCAGATGAGTGGGAACGTGTGAGCAGACGGCTCCTGTCTGATGTTTCGCTCCGGTTTAGTCTGACACATTCAGCTCTAGCTGGTGAGAAGTTGCAGTACGTTTAGCCATGAGTCTGTCTGCCTCTCTGTGGTGGGGGTCGGCTTTTATAATTCCTCTCAATGCCAGTTTGAAGAAAGAGGGAGGGAGTTTAAGACAGCCAATCAGGAGGTGTTCTGGGTTTTAGAGCCCTCCCACCACTGACAGATTGTGTCTGCCCCCTGGTGCCTCTCATGCTTACAATGAATGCATTCTAACATTTTCCCCTCACAGGAATCCACATTTTAGGCCCAAAACTGAGCCACTTTAGTTTGGAATTGTGGACAACTGTTTTGTTATTAGGCAGTCGAGCCGACATATAAATCAGTTTGAACATCTGAGTATTTTATGATTTTAAACACTTCAAATAAAGAACATTTCACTCTTGGTCAGTTTTTGCCATTTTGGTTTGTTGTCTATGGTAAATTGTAAGCACAAACTTTGGATGCTTATGAGAGCAAATTAAGATCTCAGATTATTCTCTGAGGTACAAAAAGTAGGGGGAAAAAAATCACATTTACCTTAAATGTCTTAAATATTTTATGAAACTATACAAAAGGATTACATGTTTATACAGCTTTGTAGACAAACTATAAAAACAGAGATCACCGTATGATGCACTGTGTGAAACTAGTAACTAAAAAGATTTATGAAATGACTAATACATGCAATACACTTCTTTGAAAAACTTGAAAATTGTACTGTAGCCTTGATTTTTCTCATTCATTTCTAGAATGCCACACTACAGGGACGCTCCTGTCTCTCCTGCTGCCCACATGTCTGCCTTCCAACACAGGGTCGGATCCACAAACCTGTCTCACACTCACGCCCACATGCACACGCTGTCAGGAAGTGGCCACTTACTTGACTGACTTCATAGATTTGTCTAACTTCCCGGCTGGGTTGCTTCCTGGGGACTCATTCCTCCTCCGCAGGAAAGCCAACCGATTCTTCATGTCTTTGGCCCTGAGAGAAAGGAATACGGTGGAGGGGAAAAACGGGAGAAAGGTAGGTAAAAGCAGGAGGATAGTGGGGGTGGAGGAGTAAGGTTGAGAATGAAGGAGAAAACACAGGAAGAAAGCCAGATAAGTTTCCAAGTCTGTAATCCACAACGGAAACAATCCGAAGTATGGAATCATCAGCAGAGCCTCAAAGCCAGTCCACATAAAACCAAACGAGTAAACACCATAAAACATAAAAGGTAATGTACATTGTAGCCTTCAGCTGAGGTATGTTGGTAGAACAGCTTTGCAAAAGGCAAATCGCCTCTTCCCCACTTCTCGTCGGTGTCTTTTTGCCAATCTAATATCTCACTCGGTCCTTTTGGTAGAGTGTCCCTGGCAGGTTGCTCGACAGGGACTAAGCAAATGAGGCAGATGAGGAGAGAGTCAGTCCTCAATCATCTGTTTCATCACGCCGTCCTCCATGTGTCCACAGAGGTTGCAGAGCAGAAGCTGACCCAAGGTAGGGGCAATAGGCCACAGAAACATCTCCACTCCCTCCAGACTTCGAATCTAAAATCTTCCGGACCACCTTTCTTCCAACCATCTCACGCAAATGAGCACATTAAGACTCTACTGCAGTAGAAACACAGCTCCTGGTACCCATGTGGTTCAATAGGATTCTGCACATTCCCATAATCCCATGGTACGTGTCCTGTCTTCTCCCGACCTGGAGCACGTGCTGCCTCATTGGGATGTGACCTCACTCAACACCCATTTCCTGAGTCCCTGCTTTTGATTTCCACTGTGGATTGACTGGCCTGCTAATAATGCAGAGCAGCCTCGTGTGCTGCCCAGGCCTAATCACGGCGAGCTGTCCCAAACCACAGGCCTCAGGAGAGCATGTATCCCCCCAAATTAAGAAGCAGCACTTCCTGTTATAGACACTTCTCATTCAAGCTAGCATGAACTGGGATAGCACTCAGAGTAGTACAAATACTGTACATGAATACACATGAATCCTGATGAGAGGACTCCTCTACAACCAGTTCCAAGAGACCCTTTCCAACAATGCAAATTCGTACCTGCCTAATTGATGCTATCAAGGCAGAAACAGGTGTTAAAAGTCGCTGCTGATGTACAAAGGCGATAGAGAAGAGGTTGTTTATGCACGCTGGAAAGTGAGGTGGTTTTACACAAGACAGAGAGCACAACCAGCTGTGGAGATTCGTTTTCTTAGTACTGCAGGACAGGGGAAGTCAAAACATGCCTGAACAAATGAATAGATGAGCTGTAACAAGGAGCAGCTGAAGAGCTCCTCATATATCCAAATGAGTGGGATGTTGTATGGAGATTGATTTGCATGTGTTTAAACTTGTAAGAAGGTCTAATAGTCGGCTTTTTCAAAACTGTTTAGGCCTAAACACATACACACACATATATATATACATACACACACATACCCCCACACACACACACACACACCCACACACACACCCCCACACACACACACACACACATATATATATATATATATATTTCTAAATTTATTATTGGTATAAATAATATTCCAATTTTCTGCAAAAAGGAAATTTTGGTTTCCATTTGTTGTAAATAATCATCTACATGAACAGGAGTAAATGGTTTAAATATATCACTCTTTTTGTAATATACATGCTTTTCGTTCGTATCATTTTTCTTAATTTTCCTAAATAGCATTTGAACACATCTCGCTTTCTTAATACTATGTAATACGTAAGAGTACATTTTCATCATTATGAATCTAATTTTATCCCATTATATCGAACAGTTTTGTTTATGTCGAAGCTAAGTTTGGTTTAAATATTAAAAGTTACCATTTACGAGTTAACTTTTCATATGTGTGTACCCTTACAGCGTGGTTAGCGTCTACTTAATACAGATTTTTCACACTTTCTGTCCATATGCTTTTAAAGAGATTCACCTTCGCTCCTAAGAACCTGATGTCTGGTGTCTATCAATTTGCAAATTATTAAATAATCCTAAAAAGACCAACACGTACAATGTCAACACTAATTGTCCATGATTTTCCCTCAAGCACGTGTAAATACTAAACCGAATGTTAAAAAGTATTTCTAGTTACAGCAAAGTTATTGGGTAAATCCGCAGTATATCTAACTACCTGCACAGGTACTGTGTACTTACCAACGGTTTTCTCTTGGTCAAGGGTGAGCACAGAAAATATAATTCCTCACATGAGGTAGATTCAAATAACAAACATTTCACACTTTGAAAAAGACGTTTTTGGCGTGCTTCAGAAGTTGTGGTTTAAGCAATATTATAAGCATTGAACTCCACATAAAAACGGATAATAAATATATATTTTTAAAAACTCAGATATTTTCAAACTAGGGGGAATTTCTTGATGGCGTCCGAGAACATACCGGTTCCACCCACATCCTGTTTAGACCGGAAGAGGAGATCGTACAACTACCACAATGCATAATTATGCTCAGATTAGCGTTTCTACTTGAAATCTGACTTGACAATGTATTCGACCGCCATTATAATTTACAGTTTTGTCACATGACTTTAATATGCTTCAATGTATTTTGTTGAGATTTATGTGATAGGCCAACATTTAAAACAGTGCATTATTTTTGAAGTGGAAGGGGAAGGTACAATGTTTCAAAAGTATTTCCAAATGAAAATCCGAAAATGGAGAAAAGTATTTGTACTTACCCCTGAGTAAATTCTTTGTAGAACCAGTGGTTGCTACAAATACAGAAGCAAGTCTATTAAGAAACGTTACAAATAAAATAACGAATAAATATATTCATAAATGCATTAGCAAGAGGAGAACACTAAGAAGATACCCAAACAAAACAGATGTGTCGCGACTCATTCTGAGCGGAACTAATTATGAAATACACATTTTAATACGAGCTTGTTTGGTAGACGGAAAAGGCTGTTTGTTTAATTGCAAAACGATTTCCACGCGAGCGGAGTTATACGGTTCTTAACTATTACCGCCCCTGCGTACTGTAACGGTGAGCGTCAGATTGATAAACGAGCATACCACCCGGAAGTGCTAGCTACATTTGTTTACAAGTGGGGTTTACACATCGACATTGCTCAAAACTATTTAGTAATTGGTTTAACTGATTTCCTACCGTTAGATGTTGTATATTTGACAGCTGCCAAT
Organism: Brachyrhaphis roseni; assembly: GCA_903066815.1. NCBI lineage: Eukaryota > Metazoa > Chordata > Actinopteri > Cyprinodontiformes > Poeciliidae > Brachyrhaphis > Brachyrhaphis roseni. The sequence goes on along the minus strand of CAEFZY010032831.1, from coordinate 10,269 downwards.
ATGTCAGAGTCCGGTCACAGCCAGCCCGGGATGTACGGACAAGGGAGGAGAAGGAGGCGACGCCGGGGAGAGAGAGATGGACCCCCTGGACAAAATCTGTCTGGCCCTAGCCGCGATCGGGAATACCAGCCGAGAGAACGAAGGGTACTACAAACATACACTTTAAAGAAGAAACCACGTCCTATGTATGAGATAAACTGTTAATATATGTACATGTATTTGTGTGTGCGTAATTTCGTGGTCAGGATGGAAGTGAGGATCCACCAGGCCCCCTCATCCAAAAAACACCCATCATTCTTGCAAAGCCTCCAAGTGAAAGGGTAGGTCAGTTTGTTTTAATTTAGCTGCTCTTAACAAGCTTTTCTATCAGCCTCGAGTCTATGACAACCTTGCAAGTGTTTCTTACCCTAATACAATGTGATCAATTCTTGTAACTGTTTTGCTTTGGGGTATTTTTCCAAGGCCAAACCATCACAGAATGTACCTGTTAGTGGAGCTCCACTCCTGGAAAAGCCCATAATGCTAATGAAAGCCAGGGATGATGGAGGGAAGCCAGGGACACCTCCTGAGGCAGCAGCTCAGTCCTCTGGTCCTGGACCTTCTAAGGTAGAAAGGGAAGGTCAGAGACCCACACAACCTGTTTATCAGATCCAAAACCGAGGAATGGGGGCTTCTGCATCTGGCAATGCTGTGGACCGTAAGTCAATATAGCTTGAAAACCTTCTTTTCTTTTTCAGTGGTGTTTAAAATCCCTATAATTTTATTTTATTTCCAAAAATAAGGTTTTCACTCTACAGAAAGTGAGGAAAACAGCATAAACAGCTATTGAACTAGCAGTGTCTGTATATTTATTTATTTAACTTTAACATTTACTGTATAAACTTAGAAAAAAAATGTATAAAAATTTTCTTTTTCTTGTAAATTTCTTAACTATTATTTAGTTGCATAACCATTTTTTTTTTTTTACAGTATTCACAGGCAGCTAAAGACTTTGATCACCATGAACCTGGTTATTGGTTGAGGCATCCCTTTTGGCTAGCATTCAATCTATTTAAACGGTAGTTTTCTGTTTTGCAGTTTAAAATATTTGAGATGCCTGATTTACTGAGCATTTCAGAGAGCCTTCCACTGTAGCCAAATTTTCAGCCTCTGACCTCAATGGCTGAACTCCAAATTGCTGTTCTTTTGAATGCAGTCCTTTCCTGAAACAATCAGAAGGATTCTTGTCACAGCTCTTGGCAAGGAGTTGTGACAATGGCTTCCTATTACTCTACTACACCCTCTAGTTATGTATTTATTGCCATTGTATGAATATAATCTTAAACTAAATCGAGCTGAATGTTGTGTAATAGAAGGGAAAATTACTTCTTTGTTTGTGATTTTCAGCCATGGTCGGTCAGTCTAAACTCCTTCATCCAGAGAAAATGAAGCACAGTATTAAGCTGGTGGATGATCAGATGAATTGGTGTGACAGTGCCATGGAGGTGAGTGACGTGTTTTTTTTTACTACGTTTAACTAATCAAAGCTGAGTGGCTTAATGAAAAGGTCTGATTTAAAGTGTGCTGAATGAACTTAGAGAAAGTTGTGTTTTGTTGTGATGTGCTGCAGTATCTGAGGGACCAGACAGACATGTTGGTGGTGGGAGTCATTGGCCTGCAGGGAACTGGGAAATCAACCATTATGTCACTGCTATCTGCCAACACACCTGAGGAAGATCAAAGGTAAGCTTGGTGTTAGCACCTAGAATAGGACAAACCGTACACTGTTCTCAATTTCTGTCTAATTCATTCATTTGATGTAATTTAACTTATCAAATGAATGAATCATTTAACTTATACTTTTATATAAGTGAAATGATAATTGTAGAGTGAAATCCACCTCCGTTAGATGCATAATGACTAATGTTTTTCTCTTGAGATTTTAATTCTGGATTATCATTAACTGTATATAAGTTTAACTCTATTTTGTCACTTTGTACAGTCTAGCTCTAGATAAATAGGAAGTTTGTTACTGAGTACCCAAGGATGGGATTTTAAGTACCCATGCTTGTGTGTAAAACTTCTGGTGCCATGCATTTAGAAAAAAAATAATCTGCATTATGGAATCTCATTTTATCTCAACTGATATGCAAGACTAAAACCAGACTCCTTTCTAAACACCAGGTCAGCATATAAGACTGTGAAATATGTATTGTATCAGAAATATAGGAATTTTAGTTTTTGTTAAACTCTCCTGAAATTAGTTTTCCCACATAAATAGACCAAACTAAGTCTAAAGCATCACAAATGAATATTTAATGTGGAAGCTTTAATGCTATGACTGTCACTTGCTCATAAGCAGAAATATTTCCAACCAAAAAAAATCTTTGTTTTTGTAACAAAGGTGAAAGTGTAACATCCGTTTTTTCAGCTCGCTGCTGTAGTCTGTGTTCCAAGTCTGCAAAAAAAAAATATTGCATATAAATACAATGTCCCTTCTACTTATTACATAAAAATAGTTCTATACTGTTGGTGGAATAATATTTTCTTCTGTGCAGGAGTTATGTCTTTAGACCCCAGAGTCAAGAAATTAAGGAAAGGGGAGGCAATCAGAGCACAGGTATAGATTTCTTCATCACTCAGGAGAGAGTCATCTTTTTGGATACACAAGTAAGATGTTTGTTTGTACACATTCCTATTGAGGATTCAGAAGAACTGAGTAGGAGCTTTAGTTTTTGTAAATGCATCAATTACTTCTTTTTTTTGTTTTTTAGCCTATTCTCAGCCCGTTTATACTTGACCATGTTATCAACAATGACAGAAAGCTGCCCCCAGAGTACAACCTTCCTCACACATATGTGGAAATGCAGGTTTGTATTTGTCCTGCAGAGGGCAGTAGGCTATGTGAAGGTAGCCATGGGGTATGCAGTATTAATCTTTACTTCAAACCCTTTACTTCATTTTTGAATAAAAGTCACACAAACATGTTGACTCATTTTTTCCTTTTAAATCTGCCAACAGTCTCTTCAGATCGCCGCCTTCCTGTTTACTGTGTGCCATGTAGTTATAGTTGTTCAAGATTGGTTTACCGACATAAACCTGTACAGGTAAGCACTTGTTTTTGTGGTTTTTTTAATTGCTTAAGCTTCCAAGAAGATACAAGACAGAGTGATTCTGACTGCAACCAGAATACCCCTTTTTAAAGCAAGGCAAAGTATGTAATTTATGTCTTTTGAGTCATGGTTCTGTAGATGTTGTGTAACATTGTTTGTTGGCAGGTTTCTGCAGACTGCTGAGATGTTGAAACCTTCCACTCCATCTGCAAGCCATGACAGCACCGGCTCCTCCGGCAGCGACGATGGTGCAGAGTACTATCCTCATATTGGTGGGTGTTCTTCTGGAGCCACAAAGGCACCGTTCCATATCAACCAGATTTATTAATTTTGAAAATAAGAAAGTCTCTACTTTTCTTCCCCCTTCGTCTAGTTTTTCTCCAGAATAAGTCCAGACGAGAGGATTTCTGTCCGAGAAATGTTAAGAACATGCATACGGTGGTGGACAAATTGATGGCATATTCTCATCTTAAATACAAAGGTGCAACACTCTACAAATACGTTTCTAAAAATGTCTGCTTCTAAAAGCAAAGTATTCTGAAATATCCAGTTTAAGCTCAACTATTGAGAAATCAAGTTTTGTTTAAAAAAATGAGGCTGAAAAGTTTGGTCACACTTGTAAAAATGTAGTAATTTTCATACAAGGAAATCCAGTCAATGTTTATCAATAATAATTATTATGATCCTTTTTTTGTATGATAATGGTGTAAGCTGTTTCGCATCATTACATTGGTTTCATTCAGTGCCCTGGAAGTCTCAAAGTATGTAGCAAAAATTATGATTGTGAATATTAAGTCTTTTACCACAATACACATTCACATACAAACACACACAAACATACAAAAACAAACAAATGTTTCTTTTTAAATAGGACACATACTTTGTAAACATAATTGAACTTGAATTTCCACATATAGTAGTTGAGTCTTTAAAGTAAAGCAGTTGTTGCGATATGAGAAGCAACGTCACATCTGCTTCAGGATTAAAAGCATAAACTTGGGTATTTTCTCAACCAATTTTTGGTGTTCTTCACAGGTACATTGTCTATGTTGGATTGCAACATTTTTCCTGGACTGGCCCAGGAATACCTTGATACTGAAGTCAACATGTTTCTGCTTCCGGTCCAAGAAAATGATGGAGAAGATAACTTTAACAAAACAGGTTGGTTAAAAAAAACATATTTATATCAGAAAGGGAACATTTTGTCTTCTGTCACTGTTTTAATTTTTTTTCCAACTGTATTTAGGAGCAGGAATATATCCACTGTTCTCTCTGCTGCCGGGTTATAGAGGCCACCCCACCTTTTCCACCATGGTCTCCAAGCTCCGCAGTCAGATCCTGGCCATGCCTCGCTGTCAGCTGTCCCACACCATTCTCACTGAGAAAAACTGGTAAATATCTCACACTGTGTTTTGGTGTTTGTGTTTTTCTACTTTAACCATCACTGGTTTTTTGTTTCTATACCGCAATGTAAAAACAGAGGAATCTCAAAAAAGCACATTGTTTTTAAGGTGCAAAATATTTCCCAATAGGTTTGGATTTGAATGAGAATTAAAGCCTCTCAAAAACTGGGTATTCTTTACTACATCTGTTATACTGTAATAATTTCAGTACAGTTGCAATTATAACCACATTAAGTGTCAGCATTGACTTGCAGATCTTTGTATCTTCATCTTTATTTTTATGTTTTTCTTTCCAGGTTTCACTATGCTGCACGTATCTGGGACGGTGTTAAAAAGTCATCGGCCCTCTCTGAGTATAGCCGCCTCCTCTGCTAAATTTTTGATCGTCAGGGTCATTTTATATTGATTATAAGTTACACTTAAAGAACAATGCTTTCCTGAAGAGAGAGACTTGCTCACTCAAATGATGAACTGTACAGTTTAAATTGCTCCACACAACACAGTGGTGGAGGAGGGAGAATGTTAGAAGACAATACTTGTGGAGCGCACTGTCTGTGGTAAAAGAAGCAATTTGTAAATTCTATTTTAAGAAAAACACAAAATAAAATAAAAAAATTGAATTAAACCGATTTAAATTGTCTGTTTATTATGATAGAAGACTGTTATGTTATGCTTGCTGCAATGTTGACTAAATCTACTGTGAATTGTATATAAAGTCTTTACATGTACGCAGACGCTTCATGCACATAGCTCGCATATCAATGTGGGGCTTTTAAAAATTCAAATGCAAAAAAATGTCACTTTGCCATTTATACACTTTAAATTGTGGAGCCCAGGAAGAGTAGCCATGTTTAAGGCAATGGCTACTGGCGGTCCAAATAAACCTCCTTTAAAATGGAAAAAAATAACAAAAACAAATGTAAAATCTATATTTTTCTTGTTTTCTCGGGTGTAATGACAGTGATTGTTTGTGTGGTTAAGTTTTATTTGAGCTTAATTTATTGTGCCTTGTCTATAATTGACAATCATCTGTACAACCTTAAATATTTTTATAGATGCCCCTTACTTTTTTAATAAGTGGCACAGAAGGATAGAAAATATCTGAATTTGAACAGATCACAGCTTATGTTTTAGCGGTCAATATTGATTGCATATACTCTTTTTCAATATAAAAAGGACTTGTTTAAACAAAATGTTAAAGGGACTTAGCTACATATATATAATATAAGTAGCAGGGTTTTATTTTAACAATATTATAGATGTGAGGTCAAAATATTTTTTTAATATATATATATAATTTTGTTTAATAACCTGTTTCTCCAGATATTTATTATTGATGTATTAAGTTCTGTTTTGCTGCTCTTGAGAGTTAGTGATTACCATGGCAACTAATAATCGTCAGTCCTTTTTCTGCTTCTGTCTGTAACTGTGGGGCAGAAGCTGCAGGACTGATGTTAACTACCAACATGACTTCCTATTTTGTTAGAATAAATACAGTAAACTGGAGTGTATTTATATTTATACAGATATAAATATGCATATTTATCTTCTGTCTTGTTCCTAGTCCTTCTGGTTATGTTATCCATTGATTTATTCACATGGGAGTCTACCAGTTTAATAGGACAGAAATAGAAAATTAAGATTTAACAGCTGCTTTCAGATGAATGCAAGTTCACACAATAGTTCCTAAACTGTTAAGAACATACGAAAACAGAATTAACAACAACAATAATAGCAAAAACTTTCAATAATGTGCAACTGAGTAGGCCGACATTGTCAAAATGTACATATTGTGAATAATGAACTGTAAAAGTATAACAGGAAATTTACAGTACAGTGTGTTGGTGCAGAGAAAGTGTTCTGGAGTAATAGTGGAAATTTTTTTTATCAAACTTGTCTAAAAAAAACAATAACTGTATGTAAATGCCAGTAGGGAAGTAAACATTTCTTGATTTTGTTGAGAGCAGTGATTTGATTCACTAATTTAACAGCAGTACATTATTTTTTTAAAATCTTTAAAATGAATTTAAAAGAGACAGAAATGAATTGTGGGCAGGTTCTGTTGAGCATTCTGATGTCACATAGGCTGACTTGTCATCAGGCGCTTTTGGAACTTTTGTCAATAAGAGAGGAGTTCCTATAGGAATTCATTCATTTGAAGAGTTAGTAGTCAGACAGAGCTTCAAGAAATTCAAGAAATTGAACTTTTTCAAGTAAGTATTTTGAAATTAGTGAAACAGAAAAACAATTTAATTTTGTGCTAGGGTTTTTTGAAGGAAGTGTGCAGCGATGTTGCAAATACTGTAGACAGTTTTTGATTTTCACCCATGAAAAATAAAAGATAAATTCAATATAGTAACTAACTGATGATCTGATCAACATTAAATTAAGGTTTAGATATATTATATCATTACATTTACAGTGTTTACTGTGAAAATGACTTACTGTAGAGTTGTGTTGTACATTTTAGACATGCTTTGAGCCAGTCACTGACCAACTTTTCCATGTCTTTGTTTTTTTTTTTTTTTTTACAGACATGCTAAGAAGAAGTGAACATTTGTTGAGAAATGGCTATTATAATATGTTTGGAGTACCAGTTATTTCATACAGGGAGACGCCATTCAGGTATTTTAAATCAGCAATTGTTTTTAGGTCTTATGTTTTACACAGTCATCTGCTGATCAATGTAAACTTGTATTTCCTCCATCTAGGGCCAGAAGGAGGCGCAGAACACGCCGCCCTGTAAATCGGGAGGTAACATTTACAGTGAGGTCTCGCAGACAAACACAAAGATGTTTTAACATCTTTGTGTTTGTCCTTTTCAACTTTGTTTCTTTTGGTAAATACTCTCCTTCTACAAACAGTCAGTTTGGAAGTGTTATAGAAAGTCTGTATTTTAAATGTTGTCTCACTGTCATCTTCTGCTCATGTTCATCAGCTTGTATTTGGTGTATTGTTTCCCTGCACTCACGATCTACAGAATTATCTGTTACACCAACTCTGACAGACATGGTAGGCTTTCTCTTCCTAATCTTAACACTGATTAAATTATAATGAGCAAACATGAGAACAAGCTGTTAACTTTTATGTTGTGCACAGGTTGCAATCTCTGGATGTAAGGAAGAGGGACGTTTCTCCAAGCTGCAGTTGTTGGAGAAAAAGCTTGGCTTCCTTCTACCACAAGCTGATCTGTGGCCCAACTTTGCTCTGGAGTCTCAAGGTGAGTCATTACAAATAAGATCATGAACTAGTTTTCAAATTTTCAGTATTAAAGTTTTTTGACTCACAATATTTCTGCTTTTGTTTTTGTGTACAGGAGCAATGATTTTACATAAGATGACCTCGAATACATATCACAGCAACAAAGCATGTAGATGGTTTGGGACATCTGTCAGGGTACCTCCTATAGGCCCAGACATTGTTATTAAGGTCTGAATGATACTCAAATTATTAAATGAATATTAGGAAAAGTGGTGTTTCTTGTTGATATAATATTAGGCATTACATTTTTTTTTTCTTAGTCTTGGTACTGCACCTAAACTTTGTTTTGCTCTCTGTTTTAAGGGAAGAACTCATCTAAATCCTGGACAATGTTGGGCCTTTGCAGATTTCCCGGGACGTTTATCCATCCAACTGTCCCACAAAGCCACCATCACTCATGTGTCCCTGGGTCATATTCTAAAGATTGTATCCCCTACTTTCTCTGTATCTAGTGCTCCTAGAGAATTTTATGTCTATGTAAGTCAAGCAACACCACATTTAAAGTAAAACCACATATGTCACATATATATCCACCTACAGTATGGAAGAAGGGCCTTTAAAATGTGATAGCAATGATTCAGTATGACATCACTTGACCTCATTCTAAACTATGCAAACTTTCTGTCTACAATAATGAATTTTTTGCTTATCTCAGGATGTGATATGTTTTTAGATCCACCAACTAACTTTCACATATCTACAAAGAACAAGATAATAATCTGCATTTCTATCTAATTTTTTCTCAGGGAAAGAAGACTTTAGAAGATGAGGAAAATCATTTGGGAACTTTCTTATATGATCAAGATGGTGACCAAATACAGACCTTCAAACTTTCTGTAAATATGTCAAATTAATGTTTTATTAACCAAATACTGTTCTCACAGAAGCCTAGCGTGACTGATCTTGTTTTAGATATTGATCATCTTTCCTAATATACAACCATAAGGTTCTTCACTGGCTATTAGTAGCATTCAATTAAGCCTGATTGTGCTCTGTAGTGTCTTTGTCTTCTGAAACCTGTGGTGCAGGTGTTTTTTTCGAGAGAAAAACATAGTTGTTGTTGTCGCTCTTTTTTCTTCTGGGCAAAAATATTCTTAGAAACCGACATGTCACCTTCGATTACATTTGAGCGACAGTTAGCATCTTCCTCTGCCTTTTGGCACATCCGCAAGTGCCTTTGTCGGTGCAGAACGTTTTGTCGACATTATGGGTTTTGGAGAAAATTTGCAAACTTAAATTTGCCAAGCTGTATTACATATAATTAAATACCGTAATGTTTTTGGCACACAAGTGGAGAAGAAGCGTGGAGTCTGTTTAGCCAATCAGGACGCAGAACACAATGCACTGTGAAAAAAAACTGCACAAAAAAATCCGCAAAGCAGCGAGGCTGTGAAAGGTGAACCGCGTTACAGCGAGGGTTCACTGTAATTGCCTTGCTATCTTAAAAAAAGAACGCTGCAAAATATATTTACAGCAAGGCCAGTTGAACTAGGCTTCCATGCACTTTAAGACAGATCTCCTTTGTTTCTATTGTCTTGTCTATTTGTAACTATGGATTATCAATCTAACCTCCCTAATTTGTATCTCTCTTCATTTATAGGCTGATAAAATTGGTGCTTTCAGATATGTGACTCTACAGGTGAACAGCAACTGGGGTCATCCCACCTACACCTGTGTTTACAACTTCAGAGTGCATGGAGAACGCGCTGAATGATGAGGACCATGAGGGAATCGAAAAAAAGAAGTTTTTTCCTTTCATATGTTTTTTTTTTTGTTTATGTTTAGATCAAGTTTTACATCTGAACAAAAAAAATCCACAAATATTCTTATAGTCCATTTATATTGTAATAGTGTAAATTTTGTACTAATGGATAAAGTAGGAGGACTGCAAAGTGGTGCAGTTGGTTGCACTGTTGCCTTGCAGCAAAAAGGTTCAGACATAATAAAAGTTGCATGTGTGGGTTCTCTCCGGGTCCTCCGGCTTCCCACCAAAGTCCAGAAACATGATCGTTAGGTTAATTGATCTGTCCAAATTCTCCTTAGATGTTCCATCTTTTAATTTAAGTTCTATTTTTTTTTTTGCACCATTTAAAATGAAAAGACTGACCCTTTACATAAACTGTTACATTTAACATAAATTGTTTAAGTGCATTAACATATTTAAACATAAACTTTGAAATCTGTACATCTTTCCTTCTTAATCAAAATGAAAGATTTTCTGTCCAGGATTTTTTTTATCTAATAGACTGAGCACTACTTTTCTATATCTCCCTTTTTTAACATGTGTAATGTAAGCTAATATTGTAACTAAATCTGTCTTCTTTCAGAGGTTTGCTGTAATTTTTGTGTTTGTTTTTTATTTTTGCCCTCTTGAAGCCAGCCAGCCTCGGCAGATGGCTGCTCATCCTGAGCCTGGTTCTGCTGGAGTTTTCTCCTTTTTAAAGGGAGTTTTCCTCTCCACTGTTGCCTTGTGCTTGCTCAGGATGGGGGATCCCTTGGATTAAACATCCATC
>CAEFZY010032830.1:0-43353 GCA_903066815.1 Brachyrhaphis roseni | reverse complement strand
AAAAAAAAAAAAAATTGGGGTCTAAAAAAAAAAAAAGTGCAAAACAGGGGGGAGGGGCAGCGGCCGGGCGTGGGGGGGGGGGGGGGGGGGGGAGGCCCCCCCCCCCCCCCCCCCCACACACACACACACACCCACAGTAGTGTCTGCTGTCTCCCCATATATGCTGTCGCTCCCTTTCCCTCGCTCACATGCCAGCCACACTGAGAAGCTTGCTGTAGATACAAATACTCCCATGCTACATCCCTCCTCCTCTGTCCTGGTCTACTTAAACACACATGTAATTTTTATCTTACTCATACATGCTCCTCCTCCGCGTTCGCCACTTCAAATGCAAAAAAAATATATTCTTTTAGTCTCCTACACACTCACACTTCAGCTCTTCCATTCTCTCTTTCTCTCTTTCTCTCTTCCTCCCTCTTTCTGATGCACACACCCCTCCTCCCCTTGTCAGCGCAAAGTAGAGCAAGAGCAAGGAGCCACTCGTTCATTTTTTTTTTCCTCCCAGCATCTGCTGTCTTGCTCTGGCTTCTTTTGGCTGCACAGGAGAAAGGGAGGCTTTTTGTTTTTTGTTTTTTTTGTTTGTTTTTTTTGGGTTGTTGTTATTGCCTCCATCTTCACCGGGTCTGTCTGCCGTTTTGAGGGTGTAAAAATCAGTGCTACAGAACAAGAGGAGAAAAAAATAAATAAAACAGAATTGGGAAGAAGCAGGACGCCGTCGCTCTCTGTCTGTCATAGAACGAGGAGCTGAGGAAAAACAGGGGCTGCAGCTGGGAGAGGGGAACGGGAGAAGAGGAAAGGAGGCGCCATGGGTCAGCTGTGCTGCTTCCCTTTCTCCCAAGCGGAGGAGAAAATCAGTAAGTGTCTCCGGCTCCCGTCTTTATACGTGGGCGTGTGTTGTTGGAGAAGACAGTTGGATTGATATTCTCAATGGTGCTGTCTGTGGGGACAGACTGCGTGCATGCACCGTGGAGAGATGTGTGTTTCGTCATGTCAGCGCTCCACATGTGTGTGCACAGCAACATGCATGTTTGTGCGGTGACCTAAGGAGAAGGAGTTCCTGTGAAAGAGTGACTGGGGGCCATGTAATTGAATTTGCTAGCAGCCTCGGGTATTGTAGTAAATAAAAGGTCATTATTCAGTCTTGTCATTTTTCCATTAATACCTTTATTTAACCACATGTCCGCTTTAAGTAAATACTTGTCTTTTTGTAGGATTTTTTATTCTCATAGTAGCCCCCATGTTCTCAAACATGGTAATATTTAGTGCTTGACATTGTATTCATTAGACTGTATTGATGTTTCTCTGATTATATAGTTTATCCTGGATGTTAAATGTAAAATTCCCAAATTATTAAAAGAAAACCTTCCCAAAGACAGGAAAACATTCAATTTTTCTCCCACATTCTTTGTGGATGTGTTTCATGTTGTCCTTTATCGATTTCTACCAACTGTTGAACAACAGGGCCGTGAAAGAAGCAGCAGGTTGATAATTGCATGTGTGTCCTTGCTCACATGAGCCAAACAGAACAGGGATATACTTATAAAATCAACACTTGTTTGCTCAATAGATTCATTCATGATCAAAAAGCCTTTGTGACGGTTCAGCATCTTTCTTTTGAAGAAAACTAATTGAGCTCTGTGTGTGTGTTGATGCCATTCAAGTCTCTGATCAGCTCAAGGTGATATCCTGGTGTTTAATCAATCCATTTCTCACCGACAGACTGAAGAGATTTACTCACTAAACAGAGAAGACTTCTTTTTAAAAAAGCTTTTCAAAGCTGTTTTACATTAATACAAAATAGAATGAAATGACAGTGATAATAAAACTAACACCAGGACACATATATGCCAAAATTTTACTAATAAACACAAGATGTTCCATTCTTACATATAGACTAAATTGTGTCATATGATACATATATATATATATAGTGACAAAGATAATAAAAAATAAACAATTGCAAAACGTATCACTTATTTTGACCAAGGATAGAGCCTAGTAAAATAAGTATTTCTCTAAAGATTCTTTTCTCAGATCTACTGCTCTACACCAGTTACTATATGAATCGCAGCTGTTGTGATAAACAGTACATTGTTTTCAGTCACATGTTGAAACTTATTAGCGTATTTACTTATGCCTTCACACAAGCAGCTCAACCAAACAAGGTTTGAGTGAGAAACCTGTGATTTTTGATTTATTATAAGGCACATTGTTCATTTATTTTTACAATAATAGTACATTGCACTTCTTATCATAAGTGTGAAATTTAATGACTATTTAAATGAGTCAGAGAAACAGCAGCGACACTGTGTTTTGCAGAGACATTTAAAGCCTGAGTTTGGCATCATTGTTAAAATTGCTAAACTTTATGCTTCATTCTTACTCCATAACAGTGAATGGTTTATTTTAAATTGTCCAGAAAGTAAATTTTTCCCTTCAGTCCAATAAAACTGGTGCAAAGTGACCAACAAATTTAATTTACAAAGTTGAAAGCCACCTACCATAGTGTAACCAGTAATTCATGCTGGCAGAAACAGCATGAATTACATGCTGTTTCTGCCAGCATGTAATTCATGCTGGCAGAAACAAGAATTACAAACCAGTCTGAAATAAAACAAAACATGGTTTACAAAAATATAGCTTTTTACATGTATCCATTTTTCACCTGGTTACAATAGTCACAGTCTTGATGAATGAAAATGGTTGAGGTCTTCTATGTCTTATCTTGTTTATGTCTGTTTTCTATTTTTGTGCAACAGTAACTTTAAAATTCTTAAAAAGTAGACTAAAGGGTGGGCTGTGGTGGCGGAGGGGTTTAGCACAACCCACGTATGGAGGCCTTAGTCCTCGACGAGGCCGTCGCGAGTTCGACTCCTGGCCCCGGCGACATTTGCCGCATGTCTTCCCCTCTCTCCTTGCCCTCTTTCCTGTCAGCCTACTTTTAGAAAAATAAAAATACGGGCCACTAGAGACACAAAAAACCTCGGAGAAACCCCCCCCCAAAAAAAGTAGACTAAATATACCTCAATTGTTGACAGTTTCAGGATTAAAAATTCAGTGTGTATGTATCTCAAAGATTAGAGATACCATATTGAACATTACTGGCTCTCAATTAGTTTTAGAAAATCAAATTTTTTTCATTTAACTCTTAAGCTCAGACTGAAGAAGACTGAGAAAATGCTCTTTATCTGCAATAGGGAACAATTTCCAAGTCTCACGCTCTTAAATATTTTCTACATCGCTCTGGGGTTATCATCCTTTCATATGCAGTCATGGGGCGCAGTTCGATCTGATTTCTCCACATCTAGACCACCAAAACCTTCTAAGAAAAAAAAAAATAGGAATGTAACTCATTTTACACAAAATCAGTGTGGTTAAATAAAAGTTTAGATGTAAAGTGAAAGCAAAAATCTGAATTTCTCACTAGATGACGGCGATGATGAAGGGGAATGTCTATTAGTGTAATTTAAATGAGCCACGACTTGAGAACAGCTAAGCAAGCCCGCATGTCAAGCTTGTTTTTTTAGTTCAGAGATTGTAAAAATAGTTGAAAGGACAACTAATAACTCAGAAGATACTTAATGGTGCCTGTGATTACACCATATGTCCCAGATTCACAATCCGTACCGTTAGCTCATTTGCACATGCGCTAAAGGAACTGCTCCACAATCACGAACATTTAGATCTTCATCAATTTATTTATGAATTGATGAAAATATCACTTCCTATAAAATGACCTTTTTCCTAGCCAATGTTACAATTTACTTAGTGAATGATAATTGTCATCATTTTGTTAGAAGATTATAATCAGTAGAAAATTGTGTATTCACTCGACTGTAACATAGCGACATTGTCAATGCGCCATCTAGTGGACACTTCACAAACAAGACTGAAGGCATTATTGTACTTTACAAGACTATATCCCATGTGCTCATGGGAAACACAAATTTATTACTCCATCTTTCTTCACGTTTGATTTTTGTACACATTCACCTGATTATATATTTTCGAGAAAATAGCAACCAAAACAGCAAAATGCAATTAAACCATTTTTATCTGTACCTTTAGAAATTCTTTTTAAATGTATGTATGTCTGTAGAAGTACTTTTACAATTGCAATGAAATTCAAAAAGAAATATCAAAAAGAAATGAGTTAACAGTACAGATTGTGCTTCATGCGTACCACCACAAAAATGAAGGACCTTTGGGAGATGGCCTTTGTAATAACTACATATTGAATCCCAAGATTTAAACTGGGCAAGATAACAGAAAAAAAAGTATAGAAAAACAGGGGGAAAAAGTTGCTAGATTTGTTGCTAATCGCTTTTTGAAGAAATGCTGCTAGACGGATCTGAAAGTTGCTAAATATAGCGATAAAGTGTCACAGTTGCCTCTATGCTGTCCCTATTGGGCAACTCTAAATCTAGGTTTTGTTTCTGCATAGTTTACTCTTGAACATCTCAGACTGTGTTAAGTGGACATCAAAAAGATGTCCTATACATTTCTGTCTAAAGCCTTCTGTACACGTTGCTTTGAGCAGCATTTTTTATTTTTATTTTGTTTACAAAGCTAAAATTCAATTCAATTAAAGCATTAGTCTAAGTATTAGACTGCCAAAAAACAACTTGCTTGTGGTTTTTATAGATTTTTTATTGAACCACCCAGACTGCACATGTAGTGCTTATGCTTGACATTTTTATTTCTATTTGAAGAAAAAAGAAAAAAAGCACTATGTCTCTGTAGTTAAAGAAAATCGATGAGCTACTGGCTGAAGTAATGATTAAACAAGAAGTGTTGAAGAGAGTAAATGATCTGTGGTTGTAAAAATGCATGTTTGTGTGTGCACCTTGTACGAGAGATCCTGTTGATCATCAAGTCATAAATGCAGACTTTGACTCTGAGCTGAAAAGCCAATTCTGAAAATAGGTTTGGAGTGTGTAGGTGCCCGTTTGCTCTTTTGCAGGATTCTTTTTCCCTGCTTCCCTGTCTCTCTCTCGCTCACTGTTTTCTCTCCTCCATGTCCCTTTTTCATTCCCTGCTCGCAGCTGCATTGCTATAAACAGTGGAGCCACTGTGCCCTAGTTCTGAGCAGAGAGAGATGGGGAAAGGGTGAGGCAGGGACTGAAGACTAATGAGGGGAAACGAAGAGAGCGGCCTTAAAGAGAAATGGTGTTTTTGAAACAAAGACACCGGGGCGTTCGGGGAGGCAGACAAACGTGTGTGTTTCTGTGTGTGTTCTGCGGGTCAGATGCTCCCCGTATGATTTGGCGACACCCTCCCTCGTGGGCACTGCAAGACACAAGCATGCGTGTGGGTGTGCGTTTGCTTCCACCGTGTTTGCGTGTGAATTCAGCCATGACCAATGTGACAAGCTGTCACATTGTGGTGTTAGCAGTCACTGCAGGTGATAAACACATAAACATATTTTCACATTGTGGCGAATCCAACATTCCCACATCTTCAATATGAATCTTTTGGAAAATGTTCTAATATTTTATAGCCCTTTTGTCCCACTATTGAAAATCTCTGTAATTTAATTTTAATTGCAAAACATTGCAACAGTTCTCCTGACAAACGTCTGAGTGGGCTCCAAACTGTTTAGGACGTTGCTAGAATGGTGGGAATAGAGCTCTGAGAAGGAATACATAAATATCCAAATGATATGTGAACAGTTAAAACTGCTATATTAACCACACATGAATAAATATTTCTGAGACGAGAGTTCTGTTTAAATGGGATTAATTAGGGCTTTAATTGTACATATGTTCACACAGTCAGACAACAAATACATCTGCTGCAGGCCATAACTATGCTCTTCCAGGAGAGCAGCACACGTGCTTTTAGTGCAGTGTGTTGTAAGTCACAACAGATAATGAGTACAGGAGGATACTTTCTTAATCTGGACACAATAACAGCAACTGTGTAATCAGTGATGGCACTGATGGTGCTAAAAGAATCACCTGTTCCTTTTAATCGAAGTGCAAAGTTCAAAGTATGGCAAGCCGGTGCTACATACTTAAGCTTTGCTACACTTGATAACTAAGGATACATCAAGATCACAAAAGAAAGTTAAGGCCAAAAATAATTGAAACAGAGCTTTGTTGTATTGTGAAGATAAGTCATAGTTAATCATTCTTTTTGTACCACGTTGGCTAAAAAAAAAATTTAAAATATTTTTAATAAAGGGAGTCAGTGCATACATTCTACAGTGTCTTTCTTTTTAAAATCAAAATATTTACTAGAATCATCATATTTATAGATCAAATTAAAGCAACTTCTCAGAATAACGTGTTTTGGTTAACAGTTTACCTAAAGCGTTTTGCTTTGAAATAATGAACGATCTCAAAAGAAGCAGGAGAATGTTTTTAGTTTATTGCCTACTGTGGTTATATTCTAACATGGCACATTTACAAGTGCAATCGATTAGATTTTGTGGGCTTCCTATGTCAACCTTCCCTGGAGGGAATTTTATTGCATCCTGTGCGGAGCCTGAACTGGTTGACATTTAACGGTCAAGGTCACTGTATGAGTTAAAGCCACGTCTCAAGAATCTCTGTGGACGCTCCGTTTAAAACTCCGAAAGATGAAACTGCCCGTATTGAATATTAAAAACTTGTTTTTGCCCTTCAGCTTAATTAAAACCTGAAAGATTTCATCTTGTCTAAAATGTCCTTAAGGCTCCCTGCCAAGTCTTAAGCTACAAACAAAGTGGCTTAAAATATGATGATCAATCCCTTTGATTATAAAACTTCCTAAAAAGTCTAGTTGTGTGAGTTGTGCTGCTTTCACACAAAAACCTCACGGATTATGATTGTTTTTTTCTCTGCTTTCATGTTGGCCCCAGCAGGTTCCACGCCGCCGCTGCGGCGAACATGATTTAAAGATCTTTCAATTGAGTTCGAAGCCTCACCCCTTCCCCCTCAGCTTGCAAACATCCAAGCAGCGTCATTCCTTTCGTAACATCTGTTCGCTTTTTTTTTTATTACCCGTTTTAATAACGCGCTGTACGAAGGCAGCTTTCCCCCTCGCAGAGGACCACCGCCGGTCTGAAACATGCAAATGGAGGAGAATCTTCATCTGGTTCTTCACGGCGTGAGCTGTTCACCTGCATTATCTCCGTAACAGCACTTCAAATCTGACCTTGGACGGATGCCGACTGTTTTTCATTTTAATAGTAAAGCTTTGTACCTCCACGTTATGAAAATGTTGAGTCGAATCCGGCCCGTTTGTGTTCGAGGTGTGCAGGTGAAGATAGCAGAGACCACATGTGAGCAGGAAGGAGAGAAAGTTGAGAACACAGAAGCAGGGGGAAGCGCAGCAGGGGGATCGAGCTGCATGCAGCGCTGTTTAATTCATCCAGTTTTATCCTCCATGCCCAGTCTTCTCTCTTCTTCCTCTTGCCTCTCAGTGTTAACTCCTTCATGCTCCGTCGTCACAGCAGAGAGGCTTAAAATATTCACATTATTTATTCATGTTCTTAAAAATAAGTTTATGAAAGTCTTGAGTCTGGCCACTCAGCAGAAGTTGCTGAGTGGCCTTGCTGCTTTTACTCGTCACAACCTGACAAATAGAAGGGAGTCATAAAACGTTACAGTTTATATCACCTAAAATTTGTGGGAATCGCGTTTGCGCTTTTTTACGATGAATGGCAACGCAGGCGGATGTGTGTTTTTTAAGGTGCTCACTTCTTTAGCGCTCTGAGTCGCTGACGTTTGATTGTGTTTGACTGGATCACAGCCAGTGTTTCTACTCACCCAGACACTGTTTAGATGAAGCATACTTTACAGCCTGGTTCAGACTGTTCCTGCTTCTTAGAGAGAATTTCACCATATATTACAGCTGTGGCTTGTCAAGTTCAATAGCAAAATTTAGTGCTGAAACTTAACACTATCCTGGAAACTCTAGAGTTGAGTTGTGATATTCTCTTATAGGTCGATTGTATGATTGCGGCAGTCTACGGCTCTTGTAAATCAAAGTGGGGTATTAAGAGTGTGTCGTTGGGTTCGTCCATGTTGACAAAGACAAATGCACAACAGCTTCAAATGTCGGCTTCAATTTTCAAGCTAACAGAGATTCAGATATTTGTCTTGTAGGAAAGAAAATCCTTGCAGAAATTTGCCTATTTTCTACTTTTTAAAGGCTGATCTTTGTTTTCTAATCTTTTTTAAAAAGTTTTCTCTTTTGGTGAGTAAATTGTTGATCTCTCCCATCTTCTATTAAGGCTTAAATATTTATTAAAAGGAATTGTACTGAATTTGTGGACAACAGCTGATTGACTTATGTTGTGTTCTTGGTAATAAAATTGTATTTTTGGGATTAATTCTCATTGAGTTAGTAACTTGTTTTCTTCAATACTAAGCCTTTATGTTACATGCATTAATGGTGCACTATCTTCTTTTAGATTCTACCATACACGACAGATTCATCAAGGCTTTATGCAAAAGTTTGGCGCAAGCAATTTGCACAATCACTCCAGATTGTCCTCCCTTATGCCCTTTTCTCCTTGGTATATCTGATTTAGGTCTGGGGATTGACTTACCTATGAAAGCATATTGATTGTGTGTCTAGTTGAGTTTTTCTGCATTGATTTGGCTATATGTTTTAGATGATTAATCTGCTGAAAGACCAATGATGACCCAGCTGTGGTTTCCTGGCAGAGTCTACCAGACATTTTTATGTCTTCATTTCAGAAGTAGAGTTTATAATTCCCTGAAATCTATCAAGTTTCCCATGGTTTTGGAAGGACAACAAGCCCACAAGAACACAGATCCTTCACCATGCTTATTATTGGACTAGAGCCCAGCCAAAGTGCATAGTTCCAGTTACTTTAACTAACTTTAACTGAGGTTATAAGAGGTGGTTATGGTATGCATAACTTGTTGGTTATGCATACCAACAAGTCTCGAACAACTTGTTGGTATGTATAACCCGCTACTTGGCGATGCAAAACAACAGTCATTATAGCTGGTGACGTCTGAAAGCAAAATATTGCTTAACAGAAATGGCCATCTGTGTCATCTCTCTTCTTTTTTTTTCTTTTATTTCCCAGAAATACGTGCACTTCCATTTAAGCTCCCTTGGCAATCCAATAAACATCAGAAGTTAAAGCATAAATTTAAAAAATGCTATCCTGTTTTCTACAGGTGTGAGCAGAACAATGAAGCTTTATTGTGTTCACCGTCAGTAGAAGGATTTATTTTTCATAAAACTGTCTTCGCACGTCGGATTACAAGAATATGTCTGTGTCCCAGTGCACTCGGTGCCATTGTTCTGCCTGAAGGGAGATATTGCCAGAAACATCTTTTTTTATTATCATTATTATTTTTGCTTCAAAACTTGAAACACAATGGAATCAGGCCGCTTCAAACCCCGTGGACGTGTACCGTAGATTTAGTTCTCCTTTTTCCTTTTGCCGAGTAATTTTCTACACAGCATTTCAAAAATTTACCAAGCTTTCATCGCCTTGTCGAATGACATTTGAGGCTGGAGACCACAGGCCTATAAACTATTCTGCTAACCACCTCTTAGGCTTATTGATCAGACTTTAGAGCTGTAGCCAAATGTTTCATTAAGTGGATTATTCCTGAGTGAGAAGGGCGCTGCCATTTTATTTTTCAATTTCGTTGTTGTTTTTCAGTCAGAAAATATATGTTAGTTTTTGTTTTGTCACGCGTTCATTGAAACGCTTGACAAAAACGCTCAGTGATAAAAATAAGTGTTTGAATTCTCTGCTGCAGGCAGTGTCATGGGTTTGGAGGAGTCTTTGGTATTTCCTCAGGAAACTGCTCCACCATCAGTGAATCCAACTCCCTGCTCTGGAGCCTCAGCTTTGCCCCTGCTGTCCTCTTCTCTTTCCTCATCTTCAGGATCAAGTTTCTCCCCCTCGTTCTTCCTTCATCCTCAATTTAAACCCCCTCCAGTTTGGTTTTCTCCTTCTTTGCCTTCTCATATCTCAGTTTCGAACCTCCATTTTGGCTGTTCCTCCTCTGTGGCTTTCTCCTCTCCCTTCCTTCCCCTCCCCTCCTCTCCATCTGCCCTTGCTCTTTCTACTTTTCCATCTCGTCGGGCCACATATGCTTTATTAGCGTTCCGTGTAAACCTCCGCTCAAGCTTTCAGGAAATCTGCTGAAATGGGAAGAATTAGTCATCACAGCAGATTATGAGGCTGGATATAAACATTATAGATAGTCTCATGAATCCAGTGAATATGATTAAGTATTTAATTGGATTATTATGGGTCCTTTTGCTGCTACATGCACTGTGCATGTCGAGCCTTAGTGTGTGGTTAACATCACTAATAGCAAATAGGCTGGAACGATAAACTTTAGGAATAACCAGCTGCTATAAAAAAAAAACCCTCCCTCCACCATGGTAAGTATTTAAAAAGCTGCTTTAACATTCAGCAGACTGACCTGACCAAAAATGGACTCCTCTGGATGTCTGGAGCCGATAAAGGACAAGATGAATGAAAATGCAGGAGTTTGAGCTCATGCAGTTTAAAGGTTGCAGCACTCAGGACAACGTAAATCAGCACACGCTGCCACTTCCCCTTACTCACACTGAAAATGTGGAGCCAAATTTCCAAATACCATCCACTGTATACCTACGACATCTCAGCCTTTGCTCTTTGTATTCTCAATTTTATGCTCCTGGTTCATATAGGAAATTATTACTGTGTCACAGCAGTACTTATTTTTAGGAAGGTAAAAGTATAATTATGTTCTTCACCTTTTCATGTCTTCCTAAATGACTGTTTATGCAGGAGCATTAATATATCTATACTTATGTATATTATCTTGCTACTCAACTGTTTTTATCACTCATTTATTTACTGTCTGTAACCGAGATTGCAGTAAAACGTGACATTTATTACACAGAAATGATTAATTACCAGCATTTTTTTCACTTCTAGTTTAGTTTATTTAGAACAGTTATGTATAAATGTCAAAGTACATCTCAATAAGCTCTAAGAAAACCAATTTTTATTTAAGTATTACATTTAAAACTACTTTATTAGATGCTTTTACATGCTGATAAAGAAATGAAGTATCTAGATGTTCAACATGTATATCTACTGTGATTTAAATTGCTTCATTGCCTGAATACCTAAGTTAGATCAATCCATATTTGGACCTCACAGGCAGAAATACAGCATAAAAAAAACTCAACTCTCTGAAATCTATAAAACCCCTTTGGTTGAATAGTTTTTTCTTAAAAAGGAATAAACTTTGAATGTTGGATTATAATATGTTGCTTCTAGCTTTGTATAAAAGATCAATTTTTATATCCTAAAAATGAAATGAAATGAAAAGTTGATGTAATGTTTTGTACATTAGACTTGGAATATGTTCAGTATGATAAAACTGTGAACCTTTATATGAGGTGAATCACAGTTTATGATCTCTTTGGGTTTTATTTGTACATAGTGAATGGAGACTTCTGGTTAAGGTTCTTGTATATTTGAACCCTTTAGAGTTTTTCACGTTTTAATCTTAAAACATTCCTTGCTCATACTTGCTCAATATAAATTTTTGTTCCAAGATAACCAGTAGCTTAAGGACAGATAAGTACTCTTATAATATCTCCATGATGCACACTTGGGATAAACATCCATCCCTGGGGAACGCCGCAAAAATATTCATTAATTCAGAGGAGAACCTCCCAACTTTAAAAGATGTTTCTTTTAAAGTTTTAAGAAGGGAGAGGGGGGGAATGACAAAGTTTAAGTGGTGTGAAAAGAGAAGAGGCTTTGAGACTGAAGCGAGTGAAACCTGCCAAACATGAATGGAAGTCAGTGCAAACCCTTTCTGTTGTTCAGAGTTGAAGTGCCTGTCTGGTTCTCATCTCTGTAGCCATGACAACACTGCCAGGAAAGAAAAAAAAGGTAGAGTGACAGAGAGGGAACAGGTTGATAATAAAGGTATGAAGGCTGGAGAAGGAAGCTGAGAGGAAAAGGTGAAGGAAATAAAGAAAAGGCTGTGTTGTGTCTTGTGTTCAGGATGCTGCTTGAACACGTGTGGTATGTGGTGTTCGAGATAAGTCGTGTAAATGATTTTCCACGTTCCTGTCATCCTGGTTGCTCATCAAATAGCGTAAAGTCCTACGTATTTGCAAAACAGGTACGAAGGGCAGCTTTACTGCCATCATAAAGGCTTGCGTTGTATCAGAGTTGAGATCGAACATTCAGATAAAAGGATTTTTACTCAAACATATGTGCACTTATCAGAGAAACGCACTGAAAAGACCTTTGACAAGCAGCGATAAGCCGACTTACATCAGGACTAAAGTTTGAGTTTTGTGGATGATTCATGTAAACAGAAGATGATCTGCAGGCAAAAAAATTTTTATAAAATCTGCCACCTTTTACTTTCCAGAATTCACGGGCTGTTTTATTTTCGCCTTTTTACCAGTCTTAATATAAAACAAAGATTTATTGTATGTACTCTCATATTTTAAACAGCATGCAGCCTTTTATGATAGATGCTCTACCTACTTCTGGTTTCTAGCATTGCGTCACAACCCAGAAAATGCACACGTGCAACTTATTTTTACCCCGCCGAGACCTGTAAAGCTCAACAACACCACTCAGCTTTTTAGGATAATATTGTATTTACTGTACTTGTGCATGCTTTTATTCTTCATTTTGTCCTTATTTAACAGTCGATGATTGTTCTTGTGTTGCAGAATTGACTCAGAGTCCGATCCATGTCAAGCGCTCAAGTATTTGTACTCATAACACGTCTGCAATTAAGACACTGGGGTTAATTTCTAACCTAAATTATCTCTGATTACAAGCTAAGATCCTAATATGATTTAATCCCAACACAATCGAAATGAATAATAGTCTGATTAATGATTCTTGATTACAAAACATCAATCGCTGAAAATCAAATGGATGCATAACTTGCGGTTCGCTGAATTAAATGTGATGCTTACTTGCCATTTTCAAAGTGAGCCTAAATGAGCCGAGCAATGCTGGCCTCTGTCTTGGTCAGAGCAGCTGGTCAGGAAGTGATTAGGGACACTGTCCATTAACTGTGCTGCCTGGGTTTATGCCCTTGTTACATCAAGAATCACCCCCTGTTTCTGTAAGGAAAGGACTTTTGTGGACTACTCTGTAGTTTCCTAAAATGTAGCTTATTTTATTTTTTTATCAAACATCTATTAAGTTTTATTTGCAGATCTAGATACTTTACGTTTTCTTTGAAATTACACCCGCAGTTTATGTTATTGTGATTCCACGTGATAGACCAGCACAAAGTAGCAGCTAGCTGTGAAGAGGAGCAAAAACAAACCAGAACTTAACAATATATCTAATAACATTCATTTTTAAAACATTAATGTGTGCTATTATGTAAATGGAATATTTGGAAGGACGGTCATTCAAGTGTCATTCGTTCAGATTTTGCATTCTAGCTGTATTTGGCCCGTTAGTTGGATTTCCTCCTCGGTGGAGGTAGAGTTTTAGTAAGTCAAATGCTAAATCTCACAAACACGTGGGAACTTTGTGCTGGGAAAAAAAAAAGAGTCAGAAAAATGTGAGTTCATCGTAACTGATATTGTTATTACAGTGTTCAAAAATGGCATCGCAAATTCATGTTTTTTTAGTTATTTTGTAACCCTAATTTTTTACAAATGATTAATTCATCCTTAAGAAATACTAGAAAATGCAGTATTTATGTTTTATTTGCAATAAAACTGTGCTTTTTTTTCTTTCTTTCTTTTTTGTTTGCATTTGCATGTCGGAGTAGTCTGATATGCGTTTCTTGCTCCTCTTTTGTGTTGACAACTATTTTAGAAAAAATCCTGAGCACCCTGTTTTCTTCAGAAATTGGTTAGTCAGTCAAACTTATTGAGAAATTTAATGCATATTCCATTGTTTAAATAGTTTAGTCAATTCAAACCTAATATATCTATCTGTAGAAAGACTTAAAAATGTCGGTTCACATTCCTTTCTAAGTGAAATTGAGCTAGATTGCAAATTGTCTAAAAATTAGCAGAGCTGGTAAAGGCTTACCCCAAAGGTCATACAAAGTAAGAGGACTGAAAACATGTAACCATAGGCAACTTGGGGTTAAGCCCTTGCCCAAGGTCACAACATGTGGCTGGAGGAAGCCGTCATTGAACAAATTTATAATTGCAGAAATCCTGGATCTAATTGGTTGTTCTATTCATTATTTATTCATGGCGACTGGGTGTATAAGTACGGCATAAATTTCAGGTTTTATTTGTAAAATTTGGAAAAACTTCATATCCTTTTTCTTCCATTTGGCAATCATGCACTACTTTGTGTTGGTCGAACTCATTAAATGCAAATCAGAATAAAATTAGGTGGCTGTTCTTCTGTGACAAAAAGTGAAAAAGTTCAGCAGGTATGAATACTTCTGCAACGCTCCGTAAATGGATGGAAAAAGTATTTCTGAGTGGTTGCTGGTTGTTGGCCGCCCAGTAATGAGCAGAGGTTTACCTCCATGATTGTAAGAGCCGTGGAAAAGGCAACAAGGTCTGCATCGTGTGATTTAAATGACCCTGAGCAGGAGTTGATCATTAGAGCTAAGTGCACCTGTTTGATTTATGCAGAAATGTGCGCGCCCCAAAAAGTGGCTCTGGTTTCGGAGAAATTCAGACAGCGAAGTTCAGAGGGAGAAGAAATGCAGAGATCAGTCGGAGGCGTGAGTCAGTCTATCCGAGAGGGAGGTCACGGGTAATCTAATCGCGTCTCAGTACAACAGCATCGATGCTCCTTAGATTCGAAACTCAATATAACACGAGTGACCAGAAGGGAGCAGAACATCTTGTTAGGTAGAAAACAAGTGAGGAGGAAAAACAACAAATAGTGAAGCTAATGTGAGTTTATTCTGAAATGTAAGTGAGGTGTTTGCTGGTGCCTCCTGGTTTCTGTTTGGGCTTTTGTTACCAAGAACAACCTAAAACAACAATGCTCATGTCAACAGAATATACTCTTAGTGGTGACAATCTGGTGTGACTAATAATTTTTTAAGGTCATAAAACTCAGAAGCTTAAGTTGCAGGCTTTGATTTCTGATTTCTGCAAGGCGCCGGTGAGCAGATTGCCTCTGATTACTGTCACCAGCGAAGCAATCAGTCATTCCTTAATCAGAGTATTAGAACATAAGACAGATGTTGTACAGTCAATCTACCAAGCTAATGCAGCTTTATTTTAAACCTTTGTACATTTCTGTGTGACGTTAAAGTGCAGATCTCTAACCAGAATAAGCTGCTTTCTGGCCTAACTTTAAAAACAGACTCCACACGATTACATACCTATCTGGGAACATTTTGTTTTTTATAACTACCGTAATTAGGGAGGTATAAATAATAACCACAAACTTTTTCTAAAGATATAGAATACATTTTGCAAAATGCACCTTTATTTTGACTCGGAGTGTATTTTCAGAAATGCCAGTTTGTGTAACAAAGTAGAAAACAGCATCACTGTAACTTATTTATTACGTTTTTTTGCCGTTTCTCTGCCTAGTCACAGTGTAAACATCTATACTCCATTGAGTTTTCACTATTATTAAATAGCTTTTTCCCTACAAGACATGCAGAATGTATCAAAATGTAAGTACAGATTAGACTTTCAGGAAATTTGACTGAATCATGTAGAAGTGGCCATGATTTATACTGACCACTCTGACTCTGTTACACATCTTCTCCCACAGTCATTGGCAGACGAGGTTGGAAGTGTAACAAGTTGGACACGAATGTCAGTAGAAATTCACTTCTCCTTCGCAGTGCTGTTTCAGCTCTTTATTACCAACAAATAACTCGTTTTCATGTACAGGCTGAACCAAGCAACTAAAAACTGGATTTTATAAACACCTCACTGAGTCTTCTTCAAAACCCTGAGGAGTTGCTGTTAGTGGAGTCCAGCAGCAGTTTCAGTATGGTGGCTTTTAAAAATGTAAAATTGTCTAATTCTAGTCCTCCAGCTGACATCTTTGTCTCTCTTGAACAAACTATCTGCTGGGTGAGGATATCGCACCCAAATCAGAATTGAATCAAAGCTTCTTTGTTACGTAATGTAGAAACCAGTCCAGCATTTTGCTGTTTTCAAAAATAAACCCTGTACTGTCTTTCCCTATTCTACTCTCTACTGTTTAGGATTCTGATCCTCCTTTTATTGTAGATAGCTGTGCCTTTAAGATTTGTTTTCATGTACATAATAAATCACTGATCTGCGAATGAACAAAGAAAACAACAAAGATGTGAGGTGGAAAAGCTAAGGAGAAACGAGCAGGCTTTTTAATCTTCTCCCTGGGATTTGATTCTGACCGTTGCGGACCTCGTCGTCCTCTCAGGCTATCTCACTCTTCTTCCTGCATTCACTCTTTTTCTATAAAGCATAAAAAGGCCCCACTCTGCCCGATGATAAAACAAAGCTATGGGCCCACTGGGATTTTAGGCCAGGAAAGATTAGCTGGAGGATCTCTTTCCAGTCTTCAGTAATCAGATGATGACGTGATTATAACAGAGATGTGTGTGGGGGTGTGTGTGTGTGTGTGTGTATCTCAGACCAACCAAATTGCTGCCTGGTTTTTCTATTAGTCGCCGCCCCGGCTTGCAGCCTGCCTGCCAACTGTAACTGTATTTCTACATGAATTATTGACTTTATGTTCGTCTTACAGTTTCTCCTCACTGCTGGTTGGGCGGTCCGTCTTCCCTGATTTCCCCCCTGTGTTCGCCTGTCATTTTCTCTGCTTCCTTTGCAGAGTGATCAAGAAATTAAGTGGGCTAAAGAAATATTTTTTTCTCATTACTGGAGAAAAATGGCAAAATTCACAGGAGCTGTGAGATAACGGTTGTCATAACATCCTTTCTTCTGTGGAGACATCCAGTCTTTAACTGCTTGGTTCAGACTATGATTAGCGAGGATGCTCATATATTATTTTCAGAATAATTATTATTATTTTCTGCATTTATCTAAATGTATTTGAAGGGAAAAAAATTAAAATAAACCCTGAGAAACCTCCTACAAATGAGAAGTACTCAAAATGTTTGCAAAGCAGATCATTAAAAAATTTTTCAACTCTTCCAAATGAAGGCGCGAAGAACTGGCTACTTAATTATATATATATGATTAAGTCATATATATATACTTATATATGATGTTTAGCAAACAAAGTAGTGTTTCAATCTCACTGAGTTTGCTCTTAAAGTAGGAAGCAGTCGTATTAGACATGCGGTCGACTCAGTTGACAGTGACTTGAATCTTTAGTTAAAGCGAAGAATATCGACGTTATCGTTGACAACAACTGCTTCTGTTCTCTGACTGAAATCCTATAAAAGTTTCCCCAGTTATTGCCTCACCTTTTGTCGTGATTGTTACATGGAGAAGGGGGGGAAAACTCAGAGTGCCTGTGCAATTATTTTGAATCATCCCAGATTCTGTTCCCGTTGACTCAGTTTGATTAATTTCTCTGACGTTGTGCATTTGGAGAGCGATTTAAACCTCTTCAGTTTTTTAACCTGCAAATGACTTTCTGCTTCAGACAGTGAAATGTGTTAATATAGTTAAGCATTTGTATCTTTTAGAAACTCCGTTCACATCACACTCAGTGAAAACAAATTTAGTTTTTCTTGTCCTACAGGCAGATCTTTTACAGAAAAAAATAACATTCTTTTCTTTATCTGCAGTGTTTTGTGAACTCTCCTACGGTTTTATGTTCTTTTCAACAATAATTGGAGAACAGAAATGTTTACAGTAGCAGCCCTGCAGTGGTGTTCAGACCACTGCAGGGCTGCTCTTGACAAACTCCTTTGTTTAAAACAGACTTAACAAGATATCACTTTAGCTCCGCAGTCACAGCTCTGTGATTTCTCATCGTAACGTTGTTTTAATACTCGGGATCCTCTGGTGTCGTGTTGCGTCTTTCATCTGGGGTTACACTACCCAGAGTTGGATCTTTCTCCGTTTGGGTTTGCTAACGTGACCCGCGCTGCACTCCCTCTCAAAGCCTTCAGCAGCTCTGCGGATTCTCGTTCCGGAGACTTCGTCGAACAATTAGCCTTTTTTGGAAGCTGAACAGGTTACACACATTTGGACTGTCAGTTACACAGGTACAAAATGCTAGGATTTATAAATGCCAGACTTGTCTTTGTAAAACCTAATATTTTTCCAACCTGCTCACAGTTAGACACTACTTTGTGCTGACCTACCACAGAACATCTCTGTAAAATCCATTGATATTTGTAATTTTTATATGATAAAGTGTGATCAAGTTGAAAGACTATAAAAACATTAGGAGGCATGGTAGAGGTAAAACTGGCATTCCTCTTTTTGTCATAAATGATGGCTTCATATCTTCTCCTACTCCCTGCTCTTCATTCTGTAATATAAGGTTGTCAATAATTTAAACCAGAAAAGTAGATGTTGTTAATTGCATATAATCAGAGAGCTCTTCTATAGTTTTGTGCTACAGTGGCCTAAAAGGGCCAACAAAATGCAAAAACCACAATAAAACAGCAAAAGCCACAGTGCTGTGTTTTAGCTTCATTTCACGTCCAGGCCACTGTAATAAGCTGTATGCTCATTTTTAAAAGCTGATTTTGGTTGCATTGTGACTGTTTTAATCATATATTTAACAAATCTGAAAGCACAACTGTGAGAGTGTATGGATAGTTCACAACTTGAGCTACATTTCTTTCTGCAGCACAGATTAAAAAAAAAAATGGTGACAGGAGGAGGTATGATAAAGGTCAGCTGTCTGCTGACACTGTATCTGGCATGTCTGATGAGACGAGTCTCTCCAGTCGCCCCAATACGCAGAACAAAGCAAGAGGACTGTTTTCTCGATAGCTTTGGAAGGAAAAGTCTTTCCTGACATTAAAACCTGCCGTAAATCAGATCAAGGATCTGCCTGAGTAAAGAGGAAGGTGGGTTGGTGTTTGATGTTATGTAAGATTGTGAATACATTGAGAGATGGAGACAAAGAGGAATGAGAAGTCGACACACGATGATGGATACCTTGTTGAACTGCAGAAGTTGTTACTTTACTGTTCTTAATAAAGCTCTAAAGGATTGAGGTTTTAATTTAAATACAAGAGTCTGAAGCGGTTTGTTTACCGGTATGAAGTGACGAAATGGCAGCAAGTGCTGAAAACCTGTTCCTACATTGGGGAGTGTTTGCATCAGCATCAAAAACCCCATGGTTCGATCAATCAATCAAACCTTATTTGTACAGCACATTTCAGCATCAAGACATTTCAAAGTGCTTTACATCATAAAAACACAGAAAACACAAAGTCATGCAACATAGAGTCAACAATCGAAACATTACAATTATTCAAGTGCCGATCATTAAATTCTTAATCGATTATGCTTCAAAGGCAACTCTAAACAGTGTTTCAGCAGTTTTGCAGTTTTCTGAAAGTTTGTTCCAGATTTGTGATGCACAGAAGCTGAATGATGCTGTTATATCAACTTTTTTTTTTTCTTCCCCTCAGGTGGACGCCGCCGCTCGGAGCCCGACGAGGCCGAGCTGCTGAGGGTCAGCAGGAGGTTGGTGGAGGACGCCGTCAGCCGCGCCTTGCAACAGTACAAACAGGAAACGCTTCAAAACGGGGGCGGGCCCAACGCCGCAGCGCTCCAGTCACCTGGAAGCACAGAGGAAACGAAGACGGACACTACAGCTAACTCCTCCACGGACAACAGGAAGTGACATCTTTGCGCGGAGGCGCACAGAGTCTGAACATCCAGCGGCCCAGAAAAGATCAGCAAGGCCTGGCTAAGCACGGGAGCGGTGCGCTAAGACCCGCCCTCAAAGCCAGATCCAATCACAACACGCCTCCCACCTGAACTGGCTGGGTAAAGTGATCAATAATTACATAATATAGCTTCACGTTCTAGCAGTGGTGACTCTCCTAGCAGGGCGCCTTGCTAATTAATTTGCCGCTGTCCAGACATGGACGTATGTGAAGCACTCCTCTAAACACAGGCTTCACTGTGAGCTGCCACAACAAACTGCCCATTCAGAGTAGAGAGGGTTCAATTTTCTAGGAAACGTTGGTTCAACTTCACCTGCGCTCCGAATGAGCTCAGAGACGTCCTTATGGTCAGTTTCATCGCTCATCACTGTGTGGCCCGAGCTGGTCTGACTCACCGAGGCCGGATTCTTCCAACTTGAATCGTGGTTCAGTGTGTCCGACTTTTGGTCGTTTGTCCGGCTGCCGTCTTCAGGACATGGGTTTTCTTTAGCCTTCCAGCATTTTAACTGTTCAGACCTCTGCCTCCACCAGGTCACAGAAACACGAGCTTCACGTGTTGTGTGAGAGTCCTGCATTAACCAAGTGACAATCATTGAGCTCGGTGGCTGCTGATAGTGGGTTTTGAAGCTGATCTGGACTCCAGCGTCCAGATTCTTCCACGCAGTGCATTAAAATAACAGATTAATAACACTAACGTCACACAGTTCAGGAGGCCTGGACGCAGCGAACGCCAGAAAACATCACAAGGACTTGTTGCCAAGAGCACATCTGTACTTAATCAATGCCAAAACTGACACCATTGTATTGCTTTCCTATCTACTGTCTATTCTGTTTGAAAGAGTGGAGATAAGAGTATTTATTTTATGTCTGCCGTTTTAAAATCTGAGGCAAACTCTTCGCGCTGAATTGTCGAAGACATGCTGGAGTTTGGCTGTTTGAGGCGCCGCGTTTTTTCTTTCTGGACGCTTTTAATCGTAGTCCGAGAAGCTTTTGTTTGGTGAAAAGCGTGCGGGCAACGATTCCGATGAACGCTCACAAGCTCTTCAGTTTACCATCTTCCATTTGTTTCTTGTTTTTGATTTTATTGTCTTTGCGTCGCGTGCGGCTTCGCAGATTATTTAATGAATTTACGGCGAAAACTCCCAGAGATATTTGACAGTGAAGGATAAAACAAAGATAAACAGAGTCAGTTCCGTACTTTTAAAGTTTAATTTGCTTTCATGCAAAAGCAGAATCTGTTCTCTGGAAGTTAAATATAATTTAATGTTTTTTTTTTTTAAAAAAAAAAATTCTGCTATCTACAAGTTAAATTTTTGAAAATCTTAAAAGCACAGAATTTTACATTTTTCTTTTTAACTGTTTTTTTTATTATTATTATTTCAGCTTTGGTTACAGCATTACAACAAGTTCTTGTGGTTATAAGTTACTTGGCGTAATAAGTAGGTAACATTTCTAAATGGGGTGAAAATATCTCCTAAATGTCAACCTTTGGTTTGAAATTTTGTAGTAAAATTTAAAAAAAACTACCAAACAAACATGGAAACAGCCTTTGTGTTGAATCCAAGCTATTTGCAGTTTTCTTTCTTAGGATCCAAACAACTCGGAGCTTGAAATTATAGTTCAGTCCCTGTGAAATCCACTGAACCACCGTCACTGTGGGCAGCAGCTCGTTCTGTCTCGAGGTGGACTTTGGAGGCTTTTTGTTTGTTTGCTTTGATCTTTTGCTGTCACCAGATCCTTAAATCTCCGTGAAAAATCCCCTTTAAATGCAAAAGTTCTCCTGTTGGCCTCTGTGGCTGTTCATCTGTCTCTGAAAGCCTGTGTGTGTGCGTGCGTGTGTGTGTTTTCTCATTCACATCGTGTACAAGAGTTGTTTGAACAGTAGATCCCCTTAGAAACTCCTGTCTGTATCAATCAAGACACCATTTTGTCCTGTCTCAACGACAAATGGGCCTTTTCTATTTGTCTTTCCATGTATCCTCATGTATGTTGGGCGATGTGTGTGTATGAGTGTGTGTTCTTTGTACCGTGTATTGTACATCTTGTTCTGCCATGTCTGAACAATAAAACAGGATATGAGATTTAAAACCAACATCTATCTCTCTGTCTCCTTGGTGTAGATATACATAAAACATCACTGTAATTGTCTGTGTACCTCCTGTATACTGAAGGTAAAACCATTTTAGAGGAGCGACATTCATGCATCGTCTGTTTGTAGTTCTTAAAGGAGTACACGCACCTTTTAAAGTTCCACATTTTCTAAGACTGAATCCCAAACCCTTTGTAGCATTTCTGCAAAGTATGGCTTTAGCTACTGGATGCTAATGTCATGGATATTCAACCAGGGTAGTCAAATCTTATTTGAGATCTAGATTCGGATCGATGTCCAATTATTTTTTTAATCTCAAAAATAATAATTTTATCCTGGATCTGTGTTCTTTTTGAGAGCTGCAAACATATTCAGCATTTTCAAGCTGTCACAAAATGTTTTGGATGGGACCTCAAGTACTCCCAAACCATCACTGGTGATTGGTTTTGGGAACAAAGCAATTTAGAGGTGAAAATTTGCAATTTACACATTCACTGTTTGTTAATCGGGGCTTTTACAAACTGTAAAAATTCAACACTCCAGGTACATTTAATGGGTTCATTTGCAGTTTTTAAGCATTACAAGCCTTTTTTTTTTTTTGCTAAAACTGTGCTAATTATAAGCCAGCATTTTCACTTTGAGTGCACCCACGCAAGTGCTGATTGAGTTGCCTCAGTATACCGAAAAGGAGAGGGTACTACGACGAAAAGAGAAAATAAGGCTGTTTATGAACAAATTCTGTTAAGAGGTTCTTTGTTTGAAAGACACTTGTACTCCTTGCTCCTCAGCGACTGATTTTATTTTTCTGTTTCATGCTATCAACATGTTTAGGTTTTCTCACTATAAGAGAACTTTGGATCTTCATTGGGAAATTCTGAAAAAACAAAATATTCTCAGTCCTCAAGAATCACAACCAAAAAAGCTCTGCCACATTTTGCATTTTAAAGAATTCTAATTTTAAGCCAGTGTTTACACTTTGAATACACCCACACCAGTGCTGTGCAGACCAAAGGGGAGGGAGGACAGCAATGAAAACAGAAAATATTTTCACACGGATTCAGATTCATTTCAAAGCTCAGTGAAATCTGGGTTTCAAAGAATAAGTTGTATTACCATAAATTTTAAAAACAAAATGTATCATTAATAATTTGCTTTAGAGATCAGCTTTTTCCTGGAAAAGACTGGCAGCTAAATGCTATTTTTTTTTTAACATTGTAGGAGAGACTGGCAGCTAAATGCTAAAAAATTTTTTTAACAATGTAGAAGAGTGAGAGCACAAAATGTTAATTTAAGATTCAACACATTTAACATCGTGCAACAAAGACAACAGTAGTAATAATGTAGCTTCTGAGTCTTGCAACATTAGACCAGATAAAGTAGTAATCCTGACATTTTGCAGGCTTCTCTTTCTTTCCTGACATTTGAAATAAATTTTCAAAAATGAAGCAACGCTTGCTTCAGCTGGTATACAAACACAAGCGACGCATGTCTGTTCCGTGGAATTATCAAGGACACCTTTTAATAAATGAAAAATAAGCGCCAAGTCTGTGAAATGGGTCACGGCGGGAGCCGCCAACCGACATAAAAAAATAATTAAAAAAACTAAGAAGCTCCTACATTTCACAGCTTCCCTCGTAATGTGAGTATCTGTTGAATCACACGGAGTAAAGCAGCCTTGGTGAGGGTGTGATTTATTAGCTGGCTGACCTATCTGACCGTGATTTCCGGGTGGGCCGCTTCACACTCAGCGCGATTCGTCCGCGGTCGGAGAGAAAACCAGCAGCTTTGCCAAATGGGACCGTCAGCGGCGTCATGATGGTGGCTGAGGGCGGTGAGCGAGCTGCTCTGGCAACGCGACCGAGTTTGTCTGACGACAAGATGATGTCGTAAAAAACGATCTGAAAAATGACCCCTTCGAGCCCTAATTGGGTGTAAATGTAGCAGCCTCGTGTTTCATACAAAGTTTCAGAAATAGGAGTGTGTCATGAAGTCGTTTCCTCCGTTGAGTGGAGCCCAAGCAGCTGGGTTCATTTAAACGTATTATTGGTACTCAAAAACACATTTGAATGTCCGAAATGTGGTTGTTGTAAAATACGTACTCTAAAATACCCAAGGGCTGCACAGTGGCGCAGTTGGTAGCACTGTAGCCTCGCAGCAAGAAGGTCCTGGGTTCGATTCCTGGCCCGGGGTCTTTCTGCACCGAGTTTGCATTTTCTTTCTCCCACAGTCCAAAAACACTATTTTTTTTTTTTTTACTATATGGTGTTTTTACTATATAAAACACTACTCCTCCCACAGGAGTAGTGTGGTCCAAAAACACGACACCAATTAACCTAACAGGTCAAACAACCATGTGCATGGTTGTTTGACCTGTCTGTTTCTGCGTTGCCCTGCGACAGACTGGCGACCTGTCCAGGGTGTACCCCGCCTCTCGCCCGAAACATAGCTGGAGATAGGGACCAGCACCGCCGGACCCCACTAGGGACGAGGGTGTAAAGAAGATGGATGGATGAAAAATACCCAAATGTCACGCTGTTGACTGTCCTTTGTCCTAAATTATTGAGGGTGAATATTCATGAAGCCTGTTTAAGGACCACCTGGGCCACTTCCCAAGACACAGCTGTGACTTTGAATACTAAAGTGCACATTAAGCTTAAAATATGAGCTGTTCTTGCATTTCATCACTCTTTTTTCCCCTCTTATCACTGTGGATAAGAGGGGAAAAAAAGCTATTTATCTATCAAAATACTGTTAATCTGTTTATTTTCCAAAATATATGCTTTCAGATTTCTTCTACTTTTGCTTATTTGTCACACCTACAGGTTTCATATTGTTAAACGTGTTTTTTTTACATCAAAGATAGCTTGAGCAAGTACAAAACTATCAAGCTATTTTTTTTTTCATTTAATTGAAGAAAAAAGGCTGAAAACCAGCACCTCGTTCTAAATTATGAATCTACTGTGATTTACGAGTTTTTGTTTCTATTAATTACACTTTACGAGCCACAATCAGGCCTAATCACTGCCAGATCTGTACAAGTTTTTTTTTTTTGTGAAGTTTTAGTTCTTACAGAGGAGTATATCTAAAAAAAAAA
The DNA here is from genome assembly GCA_903066815.1 of Brachyrhaphis roseni. NCBI lineage: Eukaryota > Metazoa > Chordata > Actinopteri > Cyprinodontiformes > Poeciliidae > Brachyrhaphis > Brachyrhaphis roseni. The sequence continues at coordinate 18,440 of CAEFZY010032830.1, read as the reverse complement.
AAAAGAAAGTTGCAAAACCTGGCCCCTGTCCATGGAGAGTAAAAGCAGCTCTTTTGCTTGTTCGGTACGGTGTGTATACATGATGTTGTGCATGTTGTGTGTGCACTCTGTGATGCCCACAGGGTTTGTTCTATGCTTTTTACTCTGGTTGACAAAATATCTCCTGTTATTCATTTCTATTTTAGTGCGCCATCTCTGCCTCAGAGAACAAATGTATCTCTGGGAGAGAGTGGGTAAAAAAAAAAAAAAGCAAAAAACTAAGTGCTCGTGCATCTGGCCATCTCACTGGCATCTCTCATAGGTATACAGCTTAGTTGTTAGCTGCACGTGGCAAATCCGCTGTTAAAGATAAATGAAAATAGAAGCGGCGTCGCCGAGGCTGAGAGCTGAAAACGAGCAATTATCGCGATATTAATTTTAAGAAAATGAGGGGGCACGCGGAGGGAGGGCGAGGAAAAAGAAGAGCAGTTGTTTGCAGCGGAGAGCTCAGCTGTGAGGCGACACAAACATGATCAGAATATGAACAAGCTCCCGTCACCCAGAGAGAGAAAACCTGCTCAAAATAATGACTCCATCTCTGTAGCACACACCCAGGGAAGAACAAATTACAGAAATCCTTTCAGCAGTCAAGGCAAATCACCTAAAGACATGTCTATGCCAAGATCAGATCATCAAAGACAATAGCTTCAGTCTGAAGTCCTGGTCCTTAGCTGTTCCTGCTTCCTGTAAAACGAACTAGACACCTTAGGAGCTCTTCATGAAGCCCAGGTAAACCCTGATAATGATTCATGGACTAGGACCTTTGGTCTTCAAGCAGAGAAACATTTAATAACATGTTATCTTGTTCTCTTCAAAACAATTTGAAACAAAGAGATTCAAAACTGAAAATAAAAAGTCTAAAGTGGGTCAGAATGCATATCTGTGGGCACTAAAAGCCAGAAATCGTTTTACTTAATTAAATTTACATTCTGCTGTGGGTATAGACACATAAAATGTGTCTATACCCACTCCGCTTACTGCATACAGTAAGTGGAGTAAGGGTAATGAGAACATTTTAGTTTTGGTAAATATCACAGCTACAATCAGCTCTTCTCTTTTCTCTATCTTTTTTTTTTTTTTCACCATCCCCTATTAATTACGAATAAACTGCTCAGGAAAAAAAAGAGCTTAGAGTGGAGTATGTAATGCGCTTTTTGCGGTCTATTTTTGGACCAGTTTTATCACGGCCGAGCCAAATCTCAGCCTGGTGTGAGCGCAGGCAGAGGCTCCTCTGGGCAACTCGGATTATTATTCTGGAGGCCAAATAAACTCTTCATCACATGTTTCTGTGACCTCATCTTGGCAATTCCTTAATGGTCATGGAAACACTTTCAGAATCAGACTGTCTGTTCTCGCTTAGCTGTTTACTTTCCTTTGGAGGGTAATAATGTTAAAACAGCTTGTTTTCGTGAACTTTTCTTTAGAGAATTTTGAACATAATGAGGGTGATTATTACTGGAAAAAAACTTGAAATGAGCACAGCTTTCTCAGGCAAAACTCAAGTTTTCTATTTGGGAGTGAATAGAGAAGGAGACTTTAAAATATTCTAACTATAATCATCATCTGACCTGAAACCTTATCCTAACATGGACTTCCAGCTCTCACCATCCACACGGCTTTGAACTGTTTCTACGTCAAGCGTCTACGAATTTTACAGAGAGGAATTATCTTGAGGATAAAAAATTTTCTCACATGGTCTGACAGAAGCACAGAGATTGTCTTTGAGTTTATGGAAGTGATATTTATTTAGTTTTTTGCAGTAGATGTGCTCAAACATATTTAGGATTTTATTAAAACATCGTCAGCCTCCCGGTGCTCTCAGCATGACCTCGATTAGAAACTCCCCTATAATTGGCAGTAGTTTCTTCCTATTTGGGGCATTTGTCTTTCTCACCAAAACGAATTTTAAAAATCTATGAATGAATCAAAGCAGCTTTTGCACCATGAATTTTCGCTCCATTAAGAGGATTATTTGTAAATCAGTGAAACATGAGGTTGCAAATGTGAAAATGCACAAAGAGAGCAGAATGGAATAATCTATTATGCCGGCACCTTTTATTGACATAATTTCATAAAGATTTGAGTATTAAATGGTTAGAAATGCATCAAAAACGTAAACATGTGTGATCTAGGAAGTCAAAGTCAGACTTTATTTTGTTCTACAATATAAACATGCAATAATAAACATACTGCTTCAGCCCATCAGCAACATACTTTAAAATTCATTTACCATCCAGACTCCTCCAGACAAAAATTAAGACAAAACAGAAAAAATCAAAAATTGAAAGTCATATTTCTTCTTCAGTATCCCCATAAATACATGCCATAATGTTGATAAAATAAGAATAAGGAAGCATATTCAGTTGTACTAAGTGCTTGCAAAGTCTTTTTGATGATGCTGTCTGAAAGGCAGAGCATCTATATAAAAGCTGCCCTGGGTGCTGAAAGACGGTAATGAAATGTCATGAATTTTTCATTAGTTTGGTTGTGGTTGTCCATAGCCAGTTAAAGATGAGTGTTTACTCTCTGCGAAAGATTCCTCTAAGACGTGTGCAGTATTTGTGGCTAATGCAGCTTTAAGAGCTCAGACGATAAACAGAAAAGAAGAAATTGTGGATTTGTTGATGTTTCATTTCCAGCCACATCTTTGGTTCAACTCGCTGGCAAAAGCAGCTCTGATTCATCTGATTCACGAGCCGTCACTAAGTGAATTAACTGTGGTCGCCTCAGAGTGTTTGTTTGATCTGAGTCTCCACATCCATATTGACTATTTTAATACAGTTTTTAATATTTTCAACCCACCGCCACCCCACATTCTCCATTTCAAGCTGCGTCTGACCTAATCAATGTCATGTCCACTGTTGTTGACGGCTGCTTGGCAACCGAGACCCCCGGGGCTTTGTTGTTGCCATCCTTTAGCCCTCCTACAAGTGCATGAGATAACACAGAGCAAAACAGCTGTGCTAAAATACAACTCAATGCAAAAGTATTCACATTCTTCAGCTTTTTTTTTTTTTCTTCCAAGCAACCATGAACGTGAACCAGTCCGCTGTAGCTCTGGCTGTGGGTTTAGGCTCGTTGCCTCAACATCTCATGCTCAAAGTTTGAGGCCTTCACAGAACAGTTGGATTTATGCTGAAATTAAATTATACAGAAGTGGACTCCAACTACTGGAACAGGAAAAAAACTGTGAAAAGTTTAAAGGGAAGCAAAGCCTTTTCCAAGGCACTTTATACGAGCCTCCAAACATAAACGGTCTATCTCAAACGTCCAAGCAAATTATCCGGGGAAACTACCGTCTAACTGCTGAGAAGGTCAAAGAAAAGATGGAAACGGGCGGTGTGTTCTCATGATGAAGTGTTTACCAGAATCCAGTCTGTTTGACACACACACACACACACACCCGCCACCTGCACTCATAGTCTCCAACACACGCCAACCTCTTCTGAACAAACAAACAGCTCCGGCTGCTGAATATGTTCAAGCGTTGTTTTGGTCTGACAGATGCTCAGCAGCAAAGACGAGACAAACTTAAACTTTTGAATCGAATCCTCAGGGTTCCAACTGCTTTATGTTATCCTCACTGGCCTGCAGACAGATGATGGAGAGCGATTATTACATTTGTTTTTTCTTTTTACTGGATAAGGATAATATTAATGTGTTGTTGTTTTTTTTTTTTATCATTAGACGGATTATCTTGGTCACACGTACACTGAGAAGCAGTAATGCCTCGAAAAACTCATTTAAAGTTTTCTACCGTCACTGATTTAATTACAAACATCTTATTTTTTAAATTTGGGATTCCAATTTAAAACGGGTTATTTTTGCACTGATAGCTGCAGTAATTCCTTGCAATGTATGACTAAAATCAACTATCCTGCTCATTAATATCTCTCATAGTTTGTAACAGCCGCTCTGATTACCAGTGACTGAGAGTAATCAGCAAAATGAAAAAAATAAATAAATAAAATTCATGCAGGTTGAAAGTAGATTTTCATAAAAATAATAAATTTCAGTCACTGAGTAGCAGATCGACTGTTCTGACTTTTAAAAACTGCAAAATGTATTTCTAAATGCTAGATTCCAAAATGCAAAGCACATATTTCTTAGTCTTGCATGGATTCTGAATTGCACTTCAGCCCAGGTTTTGACTGGGCCATTCTGAAACATGAATGTTTTGATTTAAGCCATCCCATTGTAGCTCTGGCTGCATGTTTAGCCTCATCCTCCACTCCAGTCTCAAATCTTTTGCAGATTCTAATATGTTTTCTTACAGAATTGCTCTGCATTTTGTTTCCCATCAATTCTGCTGCTTCTCTGCCTATCATGGGAAAAAGGAAAAAAAAAAATAAATCCCATAGCATGATACTGCCACTATGCAGATTGTGTATACAGGGTGATAAGTTTCCCAACAGACATAGATTTGTATGAAAACTTTTCCAAGAGATTGTATTTTAACATTTGGTGTTAGTACTCATCAGTAGTTGTTGATGTCTCTGAAGTTAATACTGCAAAGACCAGTTTGACAAGAATGAGAAATTAAGAATTTTTCGAAAACTTTTTTTTTTCTTTTTAAGCAGTTACTTTAAAAGAAAAATAACCTTTACGTCATCTTTATTTCGTCTTAAGTTTTCATCCTTTCTACGCAGATCCGATAGGAACACAGGTGTGATTTCCAATTAAGTACCAGAAAGAAGAAAAAAAAATCGATCGACAAACATCTCCGAGGACAACACTTCCTGCGGTCACTTTGGTCCATCCATTAATCTCCACTCTCCTCTCCTCTGTTCCTCCCCAATCAGTCTCCCGCTTCTTTATCCTTGACTATTTACTGCTGGTTGAAGACATACGATCGCTGGAGGAGGAACCGAATGGAAAGGTGAAGAGTTAATTACAAGCACAGCAGAAATACTTCAAGGTAGTGAGCCAGGCAAACACAACGCACATACACACACGCACATCGACCCCAATAAATTCAGTTACTGAGGCAACCTCAGTTGAGGAGAATTGGAGCAGTGCAGTTGTGTTTAGCTAAGAGCTTCTCATTTGAGAGTAAATTAATGAACAGGTTGGATTACTCATGACTGCTGTGTGGGGAAAGCGGCAAGTAAACAAAAAGCCAGTGATGCAACCGCTTTGCAGATGGAAATCTTTCAACGTGAGACAAACAGAGAGCTAAGGGGAGCTTTAAAACTCAAACACTTCTTAGATCATGTTGCACCGTCTGATTCCCTTCTTTAAAAAAATAATAAGTCAAAAGTTTAAAATAATCAGAAAGTGAGGGCAAGCAAAAATACCCAAACATTTCTTATTATATTCTGCTCTTTGTAATCGATTAAGTGTGTTCTGATTGTTCACAGCATCTAAACCATTTTGGTGCTTCCTAATTCTCTGGCTCTAAAAGTTTACGTCCATGATGATCAGGTGTATGCTAACATTTTCACTGAAAAGGCTAAGTGGATTTATTTGAAGTGGGGTTCACTGGAGAGACTATGAGGATTCGCTATCCTACCTGCAACAGGAATCAATGTAAACAACCCCGGTTTAATTTAGGAAAAACCATTAGTTCTCCCCAGAATGCCAAGCATGCAGCTAGTCAGAGCAATAGCATACGGCTGCACATCTCTCAACACCCGACAGTAAGACCCAAACACCATGCTTGGGCTAGTTTGGCTAGCTCCGAAGCAAATTCCAGCCGTCTTCAAACAACTCAAATCACAATTGTATAAAAACTTTCTATTTCTGGCTCGAGTAAACTGTAAAAGACGGATCAGTTCCAGAAAACACACTTGTGTGCTTGTTTCACTTATTACTGATTTTCACAGTCTCATGCATTTACTTCAGATTTTTTTTACTCTTGTCAGCTTTTGCTTCACATATTCAGTTTTGCAAAGTGTGTTTCACCTTGAAGCATTATTGCTAAAAGACTGAGCCTTTCACTCTATATAGACTTCTTCAATATGAACTTTAACATAAGAAAACATTAATATTTGTGCCATTTCTATGACAGTCCATTGAATATATGTCAAGATATTTTAGACACAATGGAAATGTCAAAGGTTAAAAGGAAGGTAAGTGGACTGACAAAGCTATTTGGTGTCATCCGTTAGTGACCCCGTTAGTGATCCGTTAGTAAACTTAATGCTTTATGATCCACAAAGCATTAAGTTATTTCCACAGGAACAGCAGTGCTGAAGCAACTGATGCACGAACATTAAAATATTTGCTCACTTTTCCTATCATGTTGTTTGCTCCACATCTGGAATATTTGTTTGGATGTACTCTTATCAAGTGTATTGGAACATATCCCAAAATTAGATCAAAATAACAAAAATTCTATATTAGACAGATAAAAATATCTGCTACCAAAGTAAAAATTCTAACGCTTTTCATTACCACCTCAACAAAAATTATACCATTTTTAAAACCGTAAATTCATCCGGTCCTGAAAGATTCTGGTGGGACTGTCCTCATACAACAAGAGAAAAACATGCTACTCTAATACATTTTGATGCATTTTTTTAGCTGATATTTCTAAGCTCCATGTTGGAAAAATAAACAAAAGCCTTCACCTAAAGCTCAACTTTATAGTCCAAAATGGCTGCTGCCTTTTTTTTTATATCTTACTGATAGTAGATCAAACAAAATACACTGTTATCATCTAGTAATGTTTAGTGTTTAGCTTGTTGCTACGTCGAAGATGTAGCAATCAGCTCTCCTTGATTGAAATAATTTCTTCTGTCAGTGCCAGTTTTTGATGCAGACCATAAGGGAAGTTTCCCAGGGCAGCACAAGAAGATGGGGCGCACAAGCCCCATACTATCTCTGGCACAAAAGCAGAAAATTTTAATAAATTATGTTTTTCACAAAAGCAGAAGTATATTTGAACAGCTGAACTGGATGAGAGAAACTCATGGCCTTGAAACCCCATGAATTGACTCCACACAGGGGATGATGCAAACGTAAGCGATTTCAAGGCCAATAAGCTTTAGAACCTCACTATATTGTGCTATAACCTAACCATTCCTACTTTTATATTTACCTCATAAATAGTGAGACCAGGCCACTCAAGTACCTCCAGTGCTTCTTATATTATGGTTTGAGAATGTCACAAGTAGAGGACCTGAAACTGTACATTGTTAGAAAGGTTAAAGTGTTTCCAAAGAGTAAAGAGGAAGTAAGTTAGGAATGGGTGGAAAACTGCGGTAAAAGTAATTCGTAGATCCAGAATCAATATGGAAGGACACATAAATCCTGTCTGCCGGTTCGTTTTCAGCTCATACTCCCTATGGATCGCCAGGCTAAATTTAAACCCAGCCTTCCCACACGACGGTCGCAGCGCTAAAACAAAGACACACAAATCCAACAACAGCTTCACCCAACCAACGCTGCGATACTTGGCTGCTTGTGCCGCCACGTCCCACCGGCCGTCGCGTTGCCACGTTACATTTGGGGTAGTTGAGTTAAATGGATGAGCCACAGGCCATAAGGGTGCTGTACTCTGACCTACATCTCTGCCTTATGGGGAGAGCATGTGATGACTCAAGCATGCACTCACAGCGCAAAGAATGGGATTAAGCGCAACAGCAGCGGTGGAGATCTGATTAGGACCGGGCAAGCGACGCCTGCGTGAAACTTTGTGATGCTGAAGCTGCCTGGATGCAAGCCTATGACACTCAACATGAAGCTGCAAGTGAGGGCGGACAAGAACTGCATTAGCACTGTCCTCACGATGAAAATCACAAGAGACCCTCGAGTCTCTGATGTAATTTGAAGAGACCTTGCGTAACATTCATGTAATTTACTTACAGCTGACCTGGTGACTATCTAATGTGATCTAGAGGGGATATGGGAGAATAATTGATATTTTTCTGACCTTATTGTTGGTCTGCTACATAAACACCAGGGTTTTTACGAGGTTTTTATAAGCCGTGCAGCAGGAATCGACAGGATGGAAGGACTGAAGTGACGCTACAGTCCAAGTAAAGGCGGAAGAGAAGCCAGGAAAGTCTGAATGAGACACTGGCTCTTCACTGCAGGCTACATCTTCACAATCAATAGTAAAAAGTAACTAGACACCAGAAGGAATCTTCAGATTATCATTTTTTTTTAACTCCAGGATTAATACCTGAGGCCTTGTAGATCTAACATGAACTTTTCAAACTTGCCTCTGAATTTTGTTTTGTCTTCATTGTCCTCTTATAACTAGAAAATAATAGATATTCAGAAAATTGCTCCCTTTAGATGAGGTAATCAGAAAAGATAACATGCTGCTTTGATCAATATTTTGATACAATATTGATGCTGAAAAACTACAATCACCAACTCTGGGATTGGGAAGGATGAAGAGCAGGGTGCCATTTTCATTCCCACAGAGGAAATGCCTGTTTTTATGCTCAAATTAGGGAAATCTAGTTTAAAAGCATGGGAGATTACAGTGACAGAATTAATAAATGTTACATAGAGCACCAGATACCTAAGGACCAGTTGAACATTATCAATGTAATGAAACTCTTACATGATGATCCCATTTATCCTGCATGATAAAGCATTAGACAATTAACAGTTCAAACAGACATAATTTTCTCTTAGAAAAGCAATATTGTACTCTGTAGAGTTTTGTGGTTCAGAATGTTACGTCCTGCCAAAATAGTCTCTCTGTTGTTTTTATTTATTTACTTTTATCACTATTATATACCAACTCGGATGGGACAGCTAATACTTTCCACTTCCACTCACTTCTGACAAACTTTCTTCAACCTGCCATTAAGCTACAGGTTGTTGTACAGCAACAACAACAACCTTATAACTACTGGGGCTCCCCTCACATTCTGGAGACTCAAACATGTGTAGCCTATAATGTCTACAAATTTAAAAATGGTTTTCAGTCTATGTTTCTTTTTACAATTTAGAGGACAGAGAGTACAGCAAGGGGCTTAACTCACGTCCGTGCGGGACATCGGTTTTGAGGTGCAATGTGGGCAAAGTGCCATTTGGTCCGTGGTCTAAATGTTAGGAAGAGGTGCATAGAGGTGCTTTAGTAGTCAAATTTGGAAGATTTGTGATAATTATGGATTAAATTATTGTATTAAATGTAGTTGGTTATAAAGTTATGCAGTGAAAAGTCATTAATCAATGTGGCTCTTCTGGCCTTACAAATATGCTTTTATTATTCCACAAATTTGCTCTTAAATTCAGCTGGTGGTTTGCTACTTTGCATTAATTTTTTAACCGTGTATTCTGGGCATGGAATTGAGGATGTGGGTGGAGAGGGTCACAGATCAGCATTCTTATCATTACACCAAGGCTAAAGAAAATTATGCCAAATTTAGGTGCTATCTGAGCGAGGAGATGTTGCATTAAAATTGTGCAAATATTAACAGACTTGTTTTAATCGCTGCACCACTTTTTAATTCAAGAATGGTTTGGATTATTAAAATGTTGTCAATGTTTATTTTTGCTTCTTTTTATTCTAGAAAACAAAAACCCTAACTAAAGAAAAAACTGGAAAATAGCAGGGAGAAAAACAATCGCAGAAGGCCATCTGTTTCGATAAGCTGTGAAAACCAAAATATATCAAGGAAAAAAGTATATTTTTTGTAGCAACAATGGCCAGGGCAAAAATAATAATCTATTCTTTCACCGACTCTTTATTTTCCCTGAAATTGTGGGACATTTGTAAGCAATGAGGACTGGTGACTGAGCAGCTGAATTAGGTATGCAGGTTATGCTCAGGGAAATTTTTGCCAAACCCTCTTTCCCGATGCCTAACAGATTTTGTGGAGGCAGTGTGATGGTGTGGGGAGGCGTCTCACTCACTGGAAAAAGCAAAGCTCAACACCGTTGGTTGCAATCTCAATGCCAAAAGACATCGAGATAGGTTGGACAGAACCGAATGGCCTGCCTGCAGTCCTGACTCCAGCCACATTGAACACTGGTAGGATCAGATTTCCAATGGAGATTAAAGACAAGGATTCCATCCCACTGCAGGGTGTGAACAGGCTAGTGACCAGAATGAAGAGGGATGGCATGACAGACCATTGCTGTTGTGTATGGTTTACCCACACAACCTTTCGAATCAGGAGAACTTTCTCTCTCCAACTGCCCAGACTCCTCTAAAATATGACATGAACCAGATTACCAATATGTCATGTTCAGCAGGGTCAGCAAGCATTGGCCTAGCACTGTAGCAAACTGCTCTAAACTAAAACACCGTCAGCAGGAACTGGAGCAGTATGTGTGAGGTCAGGCCTTGTCATTTCAGATGAATATTATAGCAGCTTTCTGAACTGAACAGCAACATTTTGAGGCTGTTTAGTAGATTTCCCGCTAGGGAAACATTCGCCATTGCCAAATAAAACGGATGCTGCAAGATGCCGAACGGTGAGTCAGTTAGGAGAGATACAGCACTAATGAAGACGACCATCTACTACTAGAGGACTAAAGAGGGTTCTTTTACTGCAATTTGAAGCTACTGGGTTTTGGAGTTTTGTATTCAAGGCCCCAGTTTTCACAAAGGCCAGCGCTGGGACTCAATGGTTTAATATCCTGACCTGGCCAGCCAAAGTCAAACTAAGTTGGAACAAATTTTAAACCTCTGCTGGCCATCCGAAAGGACTTAGTAACCAAAAAGAGTTTGTGTATCAAATCGTACTCATTTCTTTAGCTTGTGTGTTACAGTGAAACTAAGTTTTGTATTGTGTTCACCTTTATAAATAAATGTTTGCCTGAATATTTTAGCAAAAATACACAGATGTGAGAAAAAAAATTAAGTGTTTTGTCTTCATGGACCAAAAATATGACTGATGTACAAAACAAGAACACTGTTTGTAAAAATAAACGTTGGGACTCCCCCTACTGGCAAACAGCCACAACACAGCCGATATGTTGCGTAAGACGGCACATTAGTTTGCTCTTGCATGCTTGACACTTTGATGACCTGCTTGAGAGTAACAGTCAAAAAATAGGTGTTTCTCCAGAGAGAAGAATGAGGATAAAATGACCTGACAAGTTCAAATCTGGGCCAACAGGAGGCTTAGTATTAAAGCAACAAAAAAAAAATCTGGTGTAAAAAGTTCACAGCACATTTAGTATAAAAAGCATTTTTATTGCAGTTTCCAATGAAGTAAAAGTAATATTCAATGTAAAAACAAAAAGACTACAAAAATAAAACAGTAGTGAGAAATAGTTATGGGATCCTTCTGCAGTAGTAAATCTTTGCACTTTGCCTGTTCTAATCATCAACTACAATCATGCAAGTGACACAATCAGCTTCCCAAGTGTTCTTTCTTCTGACGCCGTTAATAAAAACAGAACAGCGACTTGAAATTCATCTTTATGCTTCAAAAACTCACAACCAAAACACCTGGCTGTCATTTCATGTTTCAGTTCACCAGCGTCATCTTCCCTTGTGTCTTTACATGGGCGTGTGTGCGTGCTGTGAGGAAGAGGAGGGAGAGGCTGCGGCGTTGGTGGAGGAGAGTGAGGAAGGAGGCGGCTGGGGAGTGCCGGCGGAGGAGGAAGAGGCGGAGGCAGACGACGTGGTTGCGGCAGCTGATGAGGAGGTCTCAATGATGCTGCTGTGAGTGATGAAGCGCAGACGCAGCTTCATCGCAGGGCGAAGAGTCATGATGATTTTCTCTACCTGGACAGATATGATTTTAGGTGTGTTGTCAGGTTGGCTGAATCCTTCGACATCATTTTCTGTTATGCAAATTATCGTGTGATCCATTTTGTGCAGATTTAATGGTTTTGTGAAAGAAGCCGTCACACAAAGCGCAGCAAAAAAATAATACAAAAGTAATTGTATTCTCAGCTGTCTGGTTAGATAAACAGCAGAGTTACGACGTCACTGTCAGGTGTTTTGATTCTATGAAATTACATCTCAGTCTCTCTTTGCTTCCTCCTTCATCAATGAACAACCATCATTGTTCTGGTTTGTTCTCACCTGCTCCTTCACGCTGTCTCCGGTGTACATGTACTTGATATGATAGAGAAAGTCACAGATGGGGTCCATGTAGCTCAGATGTTGGCAGTGCTGGTCAACGGCCTGCAGCATCTCATAGAAGGCCACCCCAATCTTTAACACAAACATTGACAAGTGCTTAAAAAAAAAAAAAATCTAAATTTCTCATCCAACACTAGAGATGTGATTGTACCTCCAGCATGCATCGCGTCCTTTCTTGCTGAAAGCGCTGCAGGAATGGCCCCACTAGGTGATAAACATAAAGCAACTGCAACTCTGTCTGGACGATGGGCTTCAGCGTCTCTGACAGGAATCTACCCAAAAAAGAAAAAAAAGATCAAGTTCTACGTCACACCAGACTCTTTTAAGCACAGAATGGCAGGTGGTAATGGAGAAGATGGGACGGCTAACTTGGGAATCAGAGAGAGCTGTCCGATGGACGAGTGGTGCCACACGGCGTGCGTCAACGCCAGCACGTAGCTGCAGTTCATTTCGCTGTAGCTTTGGTGGCAGGCGGTGAAGTCCAGCACGGCGAAGGGATCCCCCGCCCACTCGGTCTCCGACGTCAGCGCAGGAGAGCTGAGCACAGAGATGATGCGGTCGTGGAGGACGATCCAGTAGGGTTCCTGCAACAGGAGGGGAGAGACGTTTGAAGTTTTTTTTTTTTTTTTTTTTTTTTTTTAGAATTTTATTTTTAGGAAACGCTCAAAAGATGTCACGTTTTCTGTGTGTTTTCTTACAGGAAGGGCAGTGATCACCAGTCCAATGGCGTTCATCCAAGCTGTGATGTTCTCCCTGGGAACCAGAGGTTGACTAAAAGGTGAAAAAGATTTCAATCTCAACCGCACAAATCAGCAGGCGACCTATAGTCACATCGCACTACTTTTTGAAGGTCAGCAATGAATAACTGAAGCTTTTGATGAGGAGTGGACATTCCTCTGGCCCATTGGCAAATTTTTCCCCTTACAACAGGGGGAAAAAAGTTTTGTTAAAACTGAAATAATCTGCCAAAGTAGTACTTCTTCATCAATATTAAGGTATTATTTACTTAAAACAAGCTCCTTTATCTTTCTGAAAAGTTACTTGTAAGTTAGCTCACTTGAAATGAAGCAAAACTAAGATATTTGTCGTAGAAATTAGACCAAAATACTTGGCAAGATTTTGTGTTTTTGCTATGAAGTCTGTCAAAATTCAGAAGTCGAGGTTTGTTTGCTCTATCGAGATCTGGAATCTCAATGAGACAGATTTTCTTGATTAATAATAATAAAACGTAAACAGAAAAATGATAATGTTATAAAACATACATATGCATGTAATTCACAATTATTAATGTGTTTCTTGCACCTCTTTAACACCACATTGAGCAAAGCATTGCCGACGTCCTTCCCCGGCACGGCCAGAGCCATGAGCTCCACGCAGGTGACATGCAGGGCGTGAGCCGCGGGGTTGGGGAACTCGTTGAACCTCCAGTCACAGTTCGGGAAGGGGCCGGGCGACTTTCCCGCCATGGGTGGGAGTGAGAGTTAAGGCGGGCTGAGATGGGAGTAGGTGGAAAAATAATTTCAATGAAAGCAAAGGTGACCTTGTTTTAAAATGAGCAGAGGTAACCCAGCAGCCACGAAAAGCCCTGAGGTGGATTTTTATCTTGCTTACAGATAATTCTAACAACACGTTGGGGCACAATAGCAAAAATGGACTTTTAATTGCTTTTCAAAGCCATCAAGGGAGACATGCTATTAGGAGTAACAAGTGTATTAGCCGGGCGCCTCAAAGGTAAATGCTTTACTTTATTACCCTGCATCAGTCTGATCTTGTTACAGTGATGGATCTGTTCAGATTATTAAAGGATATTGTCCACAAGGCGGCCAATCAGCTTGCAGTAGTAGGTGTCATCAGGGATCCAGACGTTGTCCTCCCTGGGGTTCATGCCAAACTTCAAATAGGTCTCACTCAGACACCATCCTGGGGTTCGGTTGTCCTGTAGAACAAAAGCTTCAGGGTTAACGCCGCTGCTTGTGTCGAACGGCAGCTCCGCTCGTTCTTTCTGCCTGCCTTCAGTGAAGACATGATGGCGTGAACCAGCTTCCTCTTCAGGTTGGTTCGGTCTCTGAGATGCCGTTCGTAGTAATGAAGGGTGTTGTACAGGTACGTCACGGGCCGGTCTGCGCGCAGAAGACATTTGCAGATTAAAAACTTTGGTGCTTATTGATTGTTTCCCCTGACCGGTGGTCTTCCTCACCGTGGAACTTGTACAGTCCCCCCAGGTGATCCAGCAGCGTCTCAAGAGACTTTGAGACGGGGAGGAGCTCCAGGAAGCGGTGGATGACGATGTCAAAGACGGGCAGGAAACGCAGGCAGACGTTGCCGAAGTAGATCGGCAGGTACTGAGACTGCAGCTGCAGGGGAGGGCTCACTTGTTCTGCAAGACCCTCAAAGTACAGCTTCTCAGGGTATTTCTGGAAATGAAACCAAGGGTTTTCCATGTTAAAATTACTTTCTCAAACTCAATTTTGGCCGACAGTCAGGAAATAACCTGACAGGCTACAAACTGTGGCAAAGTGGAAGGAGAGAGACATCTGCTGGTTTCAGTGAGTTACATTTTAGACTTTTGGAAATCTTTTTCAAACCCCATGACTAGGACTGCAACTAACAATCATTTTAGAAATTATTCAATCGATTATCGATTAATTGGATAAAAAAAAAAAAAGAAAAAAAAAAGGGTCTTTACAGATTGGACGAGAAAAAGATGCTTAGATGGACAGACAAAGATGTCTCCACAGACAGGGAAGTATGAACAGACAGACATAAGGATGGACAGGCTGATGGAAGGAACACATTTGGAGAAGTGGTTAAGAAAAATGATAATCATTTTTCACAGTCTTTTTTTCCTTTTCCAGACCTATCTAAACATGAAAACAGTCAATATTTTGACATAAAATCTTTTAAGAAAAAAAAAACAACAAAAAAAACAGACACCTTGTGGTAGTTCATGTGTTTGTTGTGCCAGTCGCTCTGCAGCCAGTGCTCAGGAGCGTTCTCCTTCACAAAGTCGTTGACTCTGTTCCTGAAGTCGCTCGGCTTCAACAGAAGGAGCTGGATAATGAAGTAACAAACCTGAGCCTCGTTCCCCTCGTGGCTCCGCATCGCCTGAAAGGAAACGCCGCTAATAAAGAACACTGAACCAAAAGTAGCATTAGCAATGACGAGTTTCTCTAGATGTTCTCACCAGACACAGGATGAGTCTGTCCAGAGTGACAATGTTGTATTTCCAGACCATGTCATTCAGGATTTCAATGCACTTGTTGAGTTGCTGCCCGCCAGCTGAAGTCGAGAACTCGTAGACAAGAAAGTCGGCGAATGTTCGGACGTGAGCCACCAGCGCACGAGCTCCAATTCGCTCCAAAACCCTGATGAAGGTTTTAAAGAAAAAATAAATAAATAAATATTTAAAAACAATGTTTTAATTCATGACAGCATCCTCTCTCATAGAACGAAACAGCATCTCCAGACCTGAATCCTATCTGGTTTATGCGATCCGTCTCCAGAAGCATCTTCCACAGCAGACACAGGAACAAGGGAGGAGAGCCCTGCATTGAGAAGTGGGTGATGATGTCATTCTCATTGGCCATCGACTTCCACTTCCTGTATTCCTCCTCCACGTTCTTCTTCAGGTTGAAGCGAGACTCCTGAGGAACATTGTTCTGCTTGAAGAACGCCTGCGTCACAAACAGAGGAATCGTTCAATATTAAAATCGGTCGTTTAATCCATGTCGTGCCTGCAGAGGTAAATGTGCGGCACCTGCAGAGGAGCTGGGAAGCAGGACAGAGTGTGTGACGCCCAGTTGTGAGGCGTAAAACTCATGATGGTCTGGAGGATGTCTTTACACCAGGTGCCATGAATGGAGTCGGAGCCGGTGAAAAAATCTACAGAAGGTACAGAGCAGGCGACTCTTCAGCTGAGAAAGCATGGTGGAATAAATGACACTGAAACCAAAACAAAACGGATCTAAAAAGATCTAAAGACAAAGTCCACTGGAAAGTACCAGTCACATGCGTGGCCCTGGCCAGCGTGAGTATCAAAGCTCGGTTCAGCTCCTCTGACTCGGCAGAGAGGACAGTCTTTGGGTCGTTGAGGAAGCGGGTGAACTGAGGTTGCACCTCTGAACTCCCCAATGCCGTGATGAGCCGCAGGGCGGTGCTCTCAACGCTGAGGAAAGAGACACAAATCTCCGTTTCTATAAAGTTAAGAGTAAAAAAAAACTTGAGCACAATCAGGTACACACTCTGCTACACTGCACATAGTAAGAAAATAAAAGACGACATAAATCCTGTAGGGCGTAGAATTACCATTTCTTTCTTATATCAAACAATTTAGATATATGCATGTGTTAAAAGTATTGAGGTTACCAGAGATGCAGCTGATTCTGGTTGGTCTGGGGCACGGCAGCCAGGCTGTGTAGATGGCTGAGGAGCTGAACCCTGTAGTGCGGCTGGATGTGATGCATCCTGTAGCTGAACATCTCCAGCAGTGTGTGAAGGATTCCCCACGCGTGAGACTTGAACACATTGGGCAGCAACTGACCTGAACAGGGAAGCTTTACAATGTTTCTCCATACTGACATTTATTTCAGCGCAAAATACAGGTGAAAAACTTTCAGAAATTGAAGGGGTATGGATACTTTTGCAAAGTTTTGCATACTGGTTCAAGTGTTTTCATCGATTCTTTAAACATTCTTTGTCAGTTCATCTTTTGTCAGAATATAAACAAAAACTTACTGATAAATCCCTTGATGCCCAGTGACTCGATCTCCATATAAACCAAAAGCCTGCTGTACGTTTCCACTAGCGCCGGAGCAAGGGCGATGCTGGACTTGGCGTGAGCCAGTTTGATCACACGTGTGGCGATGCTGTGGATCAGGCTGAAAACAAACCCGGCGGACACGCATGTTAAAGATAAACCACTTCAGTTCAAGTGTACCGCCCCCTTTCCTTTCTCTCCTACCTCATTTTCGCGTGCACAGTGAGAGAATCCAGCAGGTTCATGGGCAGCGGAGTGACGGATCCTGACGCCATGCAGCTGGTGCCGGGCAGGTTGATTCTCATGGACCCGTTTCCGTAGATGGTCTCCACCAGGACGCCCATTGGCAGAGAGAAGCAGTCTGAGTTGGTGCTGTAGGCGTTGCACAGCAAGGCGATCTTATAGTCGGACATGCCCAGGCTTTTGTTACGCAGCGACTGCTGGAGAAACCTAAGACGAAGAAAATGAGTAAACTACCGATAAACTAAGAGCAGCATTTACACTTTGGGACCAGATAAGTTAAATATACGCACTCATGGTGGAGTTTCAGGGAGTGTGGTATGAGAATCTGCAGTTTGGAGTTGTCGTTCTGAGCTTTGCGGTTCAGGTGGATCCAGATGCAGGTCATGGCAAAGGAGTGAGTTGACTGAGGTTTGCTGATGTCAGGAACTGGTATACACTGGAAATGTGCGGAAAAAAATGCTACATTTACTTATTACAATCAAATATTTAAAGTAAAATGCACAGCAAAAAAGCCAAACTGTTCACTTTAGTTTACCTCTTTCTCTGGGTAAAGCAGGTCAAAGAGCTTCATGACTGGCAAGAAGTCAGCTAAAGCATTTTTCTGAATGCTGCCTGATATGAACTGCAGCAGAACCCACATCAGGTGATCTCTGCCTTTAATAAGGCCTCTGCCTGCAAGCTGAAAAGACAGAAAGGTTGAGAAAATAAAGGGTATGATTTTTCACCTATGTCATTTAGCCTTTTAATTTAATTTTAAAACAGAAAGCTGATTGTGCATCAACTAAGCCTTTCACTATAAGCAATAAATCACATAAATTAAAATGAGTGTCATTAAAGAGATGCTCTCATTTAATATAGTCGAAAAGCTGGCATTTTGAAAAATCCTGCAAACATTTGACACCCAGTATGAAGTAGTTAGTTTGCATTATCTGCCACTTTTGCCCGTTTTTCCCCCATCGAAGTTAAATGATTATTATTTTTTGAAATGCAATTTTGGTTACAGAGATTTCATAATCCATTTGAATTATTGTTGCTTTATATTTTTTGTTAATTTCAGATATCTAAAATGTCTTCCGTTTCCACTGGTAAATATCCCTTAGAAATGCAAGATTTTTATTTTATCTTTGAGTGTGTGTACTCAAAGATTAATATGCCATTATTATTAGTTGAAGACTATCTCAAAATGCCATGATTACCGGTACATCATTTCTGGGAGAAATTATTATCTAACAAAATTTGTTTTTGTGACAGACCTAGCATTAAATTCAAGGTACTCTTTCAATAATTTCCATTATAGTATTCCTAACTACTTTACCATTCAAAATCATGTATTTTTTTTTTTTTTTTTATCTTTTTTTTTATTTATTGCTTTCTTTTAGCAACATGTTGATTTTG
>CAEFZY010032828.1:0-74132 GCA_903066815.1 Brachyrhaphis roseni | reverse complement strand
TTGAAAATAAAATTACATTGAACCCTCCTTCTTGTCTGCGTGTCCATAAATATGTTGTGCCCTGGGTGGACGTAACAGTGTGTGTGTGTGTGGGGCAGTTTTTCACTGTGTTTCATGTACCTCATAATTTGTTCCATAGTGCTCATAATTTTATTTGGAATACAACATTGTATTTTAGTTAGGAACTAAAGATTGTGAGGTTAGCAGTAAAAGTGAAAACATAATTCCACTTTGACGTACTATGTTGGCAGATCAAACAAAGCAGAGTTTTATGTAAAGCATCTTAGAAAAATTGAGCTGTACAGGCTGCGTGTCGACAACAAGAAGTCTCAAGGACATGATGAGAGACAAAGCTGAATTTACCCGTGCAGGCAAAAAACGGAGATGATGACAGACGTGACTCAGCGGTTGTGACATCAGTTCTTACATTCCAGAATGTAAGATTTTTCTTCTCTTTCAAACTTTATCCTGCTTCTATCACCATTAAGCTTCAAACGTGTTCGAAACAGTTAACGACTGAGTGGAAAAGGTAAACAGTGTAAAAGAAATAAACGTGAGCTTACTTAGCCATGCGGTGCTATGTATGTTCTTGTGCTTAATTTATTTGCCCATTGAGAAAGATTATCAACATCTGTATTGGTGCATAGAAATTTTGTTTCAAAGACAAGATACCTATTTAACAATTTGACAATGTCAGTTTCTGATAGTCAGTTATTTAAGTTTCAAACTAATAAAAAGAAACTGAAAACCATAACTGAACACATCTATGATTTATACAATCTAAACATTTCACCACACAACTGAACAATCAAATTAAAACTGCAGTTGCAATTCTTACTTAAATAACTGACAAAATCACTTTTGAACACTACACTTTGTATAAACTGAAGAAAACGCATTGAAAATGTGCTATCTGATTGAAACGATCCTTTATAAAAAATATTTTCTTAAAAAGGTGATTGTTGTCTTAAAACCACCATACATCTTTCAAGAGTCAAAACAAGAATAATTTGAGAATGCCTCTAAAGTTTAGTTTTAGTCAAAACTCAGTTTTATGTTGAATTAAATCAATAGACTTTGTAGTGACTTTGACATTTAAGCAACTTTCAGCAAATTAATACCACCAGATTTCTGTACCTGAAAACTCTGGTTCAGGTACAGAGTTTCTGCCAGAGTTGAAATGTATACTAAATTTACAACATAAAAGAAGCTCATGCTGTAGCTGCATAAAATATTAATGAAGCACATGCATAGTTGAAACCATCATGCTCTGTAGCTAACAAAAATCTAAGTTAATTAAACATTTTAGCCCATATTTCAGCCTGTCACACTCTTTCACATAAAGAAAGAGTGTGTAAATCAGCTATTGTCTTTGTTTAGCAATAGCTGATTGATAAACAATCAGCTATTGTTTACCATTTTTACTATTTACCATAGTAAAAATGGTAAATAGAAATCACAAGGTTGATGTATTGAGTCTATATTGTAAAGGCACCAGCTGCATCCATTTAACATTGAAAAATTCTGCAATAGCAAGATATGGTCTTATCACAAAAGAAGAAAAACATCAAGAAACCTCTGACAGCAGTAAACCTCAGGGGGGGATTTCTTACTTGAGGAAATTATTTACAGAACTTATGAAGAATTAGATCTACATTTTTCTAAGGGTGTTATTGATGATATTTTTTTAAGAAAACATTTTAACACTACACAATTTATAAAAAGTCATCATAAGTCCCATATAAATCAATGGATGTAATACATTTTAAAGCCTCGCATGCAATTTATTTTCCCCATTGATTCTTCCTTTTTAATTTGTGGAGCAGTGACAGTCAACATTTAAAACTAATCATTTAAATTAAAAATAAGAGTAAATATTATGCTCTCATAAATGTATAATTTCTAAATTTCTATGTTATGAAATAGAATGATTTGTACTATAGTACAATATTGCAAATAATGTTTTGATGTCACTTGCACATTTTGTGCAACAACCTTATTACAGGAGGGCAAATAGATAGAGTTTTGTCTATTTAAAACTGTAAAACAAAGCAAATGTAAATGAAAACTTTAGTAATTCACTTATGCTTTACAAAATATAACCTATTTAATGCATTTTTAAAGGTTACAATTGTAAGTTATAATTTTGTTGCTTTTTAAATTTTAATTTCTTTGCTATTCTTATAAGCAAGTGTGATTGATGAGTAAATATGCTTGGAATATTAATGTAAGCAATTGCTTCTGCCTACGCCTGTTCAGTTACGCTGTGATGTACTGGTTAATGATTTTTGTATTGTTCTTGTGTTTTTTGTTAAGTGACTGAATACAATTATTTTATATTTATTGCTATTGTTTATGTGCATCATTGTTAACTCTACGTTTTGGACAATTTCACCTGCTCATTTGTCCCTACATAGCAACTGACCACTAGTCATATGTCACTTACAAACTCATCTTAATTTTTTTATTATTGTTTTTATTTATATTTTTGTCCAGCTAATTTTATTGCAACAAAACCCCCATTTGGCTGCAGATTTGCATCCTTGAATGTCTTTGGTAAAGAAAATGAGTCTCAAGGGGTCCATAAAGGAACACAAGTGTCAAACTGCACACTTAGAGTGATTAATGCTCGAACTGGCCCATAAATACCTGTTATGACCTTTTATTCATTGCACAGAAAAGGAAGCGAGTAACAGAAAAATGAATTGCTCCAACAGAGACGTTATTTTTGTGTCAGTAAAATGAATACAAAATCTGATTTAATTATCAAACTATAGGTATTAATGGGAGAGTGCCTTTGTGAAATCTGGAAAACAGCCAGGGGACTTTGTGTGTCAGAAACAAAGGTAGAGGGATTTTAACGTGGGATAAGGGTTTTGCTGAATGACACCTTCAGGGTTTGTTGCTTGCTTGCTCTTAATGTGACAAGGTCAGCTTCTCTTACCTGACACTGATGACATTTGCTCCACAGATTTTCTTTTCTCTGGCAACGGCACGCAGATGAAGCAGCTTATAGAAATCCTGTGAATATCCCTTTGTTTCTGTTTCACCACTGTTTTCTTCCAGCTGTCTCTGGAGGGGGGCGGATTGATTGTGCATTACCCTTGATTCTCTCGCTCCCTTGTCATTTTGAAGTCGGGCATCAAAACCACGATACTGCACAAAAATGACAGTGATCTGGTTTGACCTATCACAATCTTCAAGAACCGTTTTTTTCTACATGCGCACCCCCACACACATTCGACTATCCAGATGACCCAGTTCTCACTCTCCCCTAGTGGCAAATACTGATGGAAAACTTTTTTTCTAAAATCTTTTCTTGATTGATCGAGCTATCAAAATTTAGGTTCACAGATGCAACCTCTTGTCTTGGCACCTATAGTCACTGGTTTGTTCTGTGCTAATTGGCTCATTTCACTTTATGAATCACTTAAAATAAATCCTCAAGCGGCCATATTCTCAAAGGCTTAGCCAGCTGCATTCCAAATGACCTGAAACTACTCATTACAAAGGACATTCAGTTCTCTCTACCAGTTCCTTGCTTAATAAACTCCCAGAATTTTTTAATCTGCAAATTAAGCTCTCTTGACAGTGAATAATAATTAAATGAATAACAAAAAAATAATAAAAGGTCCAGATGTGGTTCAATGTTCTACATAAGGTGACAACAAAAAGCACATAATTCTATCTAATTTTGTCATATGTGATAAAAATGTTTTGCACATGAGGCCGGCCCCTCCCATAAAACCTGCTTGGGCTATGGAATCTAAAGGGACAAACAATGGTGAGTATTGTTTGTCCCAACAATAAACATCAATAAATGTTTATTGTTGATAAACATCTATTGAAACATTGATGTTTATCAAATGGTTTAAAAGTTCTAGCTTTAAATAAAACATAGGTATGGATGTAGACTGCAACGTAATGCTACCATAAACAAACCTGGGATGGTGAGTGAAGCAAAGTTACAACAGCGATGTTTAAACTAAAGTATTATTACCAACTATGTATATATTTAAGGAACAAGTGGTAAATAAACCTAAACTTAACCACTTTGTTACACAAACATAAAATTGTCTTACAAGCAGTAGTGAAAACATGCAACAAGGTTAGTGAATACAATAAGAATATTAAGAAGTTAATTTTTTGTTACACTAATGTAAAATAAACAACCACTATCTTTAAACTAAGAAGTGCCTCAGGACTCAGGAGATACAAAGAATTTCAGACCAATAAGCCAGTGCATAACGATAAAACTATTTATAATTGTGACACTGCAACATGATCTCAAACTCCTAATAGGAGGTAAAACCATCATTCAGCATGCAAAGCTGACACGGCAATGAATTATACCAACATTTTTCATAAACAAATCTTGATTCACCAGGGGATCTTGGCTCTGCAAATGTTGTCATACAGGGTGCAGTTTAATTACCATCTTCCTGGAATGACTTTAGACAGTTTGCCCAGAGGGAAAGTGAATGTTAACGTGGGCAAAATGTTATTTCATTAGTGGTGATAATATTTACTTTGTCACTGAAATTCATGAGTGCCTCTATGCGAGCGATTTCAGCTCTGTAGTATAGATTTAACGTGTATGGTAGTTCAGGCTGGTGGGGTGATGCTGACATGTATCTTTTCGTAGTAAATAATAAGCTCATTAAATGGGTGAAATGTTTTTAAAAGCCATTATCTGCCCCATTTCACTTTAATTAGGCAACTGTCTCTGAAAGCTGCATGCACATCTTACAGAAGAATTACTTTTTTGTCAGACGACAACAGAATGTTGAGTGAAACTAATCGAACATAATGGCAATGCCAGTTTTCTGACAGGTGAAATAAAGAAAGAAATTAGTCACCCTGTGATAATTGCCAAAACACCAATGGATATGATGGTGTGTAACGGTGATACACATGTTTTAGAGTAGACTTTTAGCAAATATAATTCACTGTTAATTTTTCCATGTGCTCGGAAAACTCATCTACTTTTCTGACCCAGCACAAGACGGCTCAATTTATTTGTTGATTCATATTTTCTTCTTTGTGTCTTCTGGTATTTGTGTCTTTTCTATGATATTTCTTCAGCTCTTTGCTCATTTGTGCAGTTTTTAAAGAGAATATAAATAAAGTTGGCAACTGGGCTTTAGCAAAGTATTATAGCACCGATGATGTTAGACAAAGGAATACAGGCTACTGGAGCAGTTCTAGATTTGTTACTGGTAAACTTAGTGTAGTAAGACCCAGACAATGCACCTGACAATTATCATACCCTAGAACACCCTTTTTGTTGTTTTCACTTTCCTTTATGTTATGGTTTGAATTAAACGTTTTTTTGTTCAAATGTGATTTCTGACTTCTGATCTAATCTTATTTCTATTTTGTTTTAATGACCAATCAGTTCATCTGAATTTGGCAGATAAACCACATATTATCAGAGCATTTTTTTCACTTTTAAGATTGCATAATTCACCCAATTCACTTTCTCAAATCAACATTATAGTCTAACTTAAAAATACAGGTTAGACTATAATGTTGATATATATATATACATATATATATATATATATAATTTGTAAAAAAAAATAACTGTTCATCCTATTTCCTTTAGCTTGAGCAAATACCTCAAATCCTCAAATGCCTATCAGTTGAGGACACCAATATATTGAGTTGCACACTTATCCTTTATGTTGCTTTCAAAGAGGCGTCCAAAGCCTCAAGTTGGACTCTTGCACACTTTGAAGTCTGACGGTTCACATCAAGCGTACAAATTGCTCTAGACCCACATCTGAGCAAAGTGTGGAAAGACGCCCACTGGGGAAGGTCTTTTGACTTTGGTTGTTTTCCTCTGCCATTCTCTTTGCCCTCTTTGTACTGTGGTGGATGAAATTAAGAGAGTGATTTACAAAAGAAAATTTACCAAGCTTGTCTTATTGAAGTCTTTACTTCTTTTCAAATGACACCATTCCTCCAGTAAGAAAAATATAAGACTCTTGGTAAACATTTTTGATAGTTCTCCAGTATTGATGACTGCTCTGTAGATCTGTTTGTATCTACTCTCTAATGAGACAAACGGAGCTTTGAGGGCAGGGGAGGGAAACTTTGAAAAAACTTTGACAAACAAACAGTATTGCTTTTTAAAGGGCAGTATTATGTGTTTCCTGGCATATTTTGCCATTTTATAGCACAATCAACTATGTTCCCTTTAGTTGTTATAAAAATGCTGCTTATGTCAAACATGACATGAAAAGAAATTGACTTTGCAAATTAATGCATTGAAATTGGACATCTGTCTCTTTAAGAAGCTCCTGCTCTTTTTGATACTGTCTTCAGTACAAGATCTTTACAGTGTTTCTCCTTCACACCTTTAATCTGGGATGAGCAGAAAGGGATGGATGGATGGATGGATGGAAAAAAGTGCTTCAAAAATGGTAAAACTATCAATGTTCTACTTTTCTTTTTTTCTTGCAAAACATCAAAAAATGATTTTTTTTTCCATTTTGAAAAGACCCCACTTCATTGCAACTAGAATCAAATAATTTTATTACACAACCATATATATAATTTCATTTGCAATAGTCCATATAATGAAGACATTCAATTATACAGAAGCAACTGAAGGAAATGATTAAAAATGGTTACGGCGGAGTAGGGACAGGGGAATTAACTAAAAGTCCTTAATTATACTTGGTGGACATTAATCACATTGAGAGATGAGGTTCATTTCCCACTCATCTTAATCTTCATCACGCAGAGAGCAGCAAAGAGGACTGAACGGCTGGGCCTAGAAACGCACAGTACAGCACATTCAGTACTCTCACCAGCTTTGCCATGGAGACAAATTTTGTATTGGAACTATGTTCCCAGGTTGCTACAGTCAAGCCAATTTTAATAATTAAAATTATGATGATTCCTTAAATTTTTGGCATAACTTCTTCTCAACCCAATAATAATGTATTTAAACAAAATCAAATTAAATTATGGATTTGCTTCTACATTTAGAATTTGCTTCTATATTTAAATCGAGAGCTAGCAGAGGCTTTATTTTCTTAGAACTTAGAACAAACATATTTGGAGAAACATGCTTGGGGATTTTTTGCAGATCCTGCAGTTGGTTATTTAAACTTTTGAACTTCCTGAATTCTGAGGTTAAGTAGTTTTAAATTATTTGTATTTATTATGAAAGTTATTCCATTCCTTAACTGTTACTGTGTTTTCAGCAATATTATGTTTCTCTGGTGACTCATTTAAAAACTTACAGAATTGTTTTTTTATGTAGATAAATAAAATTAAATAAAATACATCACTGATACGTAAGGGAACCTGACATTTTTGTAATTTCACATACTTGCAGAAATCAAAGTTCACAATTTTGAATAATTTGAGATTCATTAGATGGGAGTTTTAAATTTGATCAAATGAGTATGAAATTAATTTACGTTTGAAGAGACCAAGCATAAGGATAGAAAGAGAACAAGGTGAAACTTGAGTAAAGATAATTTTTCTTCACACCCTGTCTCTTTTCCACATTGTTAGAAAGATACTTTTGTATCGACTGAACAAGGTGAGGAAAGTTGGAGAGAAGTGATTATTGTCACTCAAGTTTTTGAACACCAAGGTTATGGTATCATACTTTAGTGAAAGGTAAATTATGTATTTTAAATTGAACATTTAAGAATTATTTTAGAACTTCAGGAAGCATCTGTCTTAGTGAACCAAAAATAGAGCAAATTTTACAGCATGATTATCCTGAATCTAGCTGAACCGTCTGCACTACTTCTAGAAATATTAAAACTGTTAAGTAAACTTTCAGTTTCAGAAAGAAGTGCTCTGCAGGGAAAATAAGAAATCAAATACAATAAAGTGTGACCTATTGTGCTCCTCCATTTTCACAGAAGATAAAATGTAAAAATGTTTCTCCTTTTCATTTCCCAAAAGAATCTTTTCTGCTGTGTTTTGAAATAGCTTGGGGCTTTTTTAGAAAGTGTCTTTCTAATGAGCAAGTGCAGATGTCAATACAGAGCTTTTGTGGAACGTTTTGATTCTTACAATATTGTACAGGGAAAAGTACGGGAAAAGTGGCAATTACCCTGGTGATTTTTAGACTTTTGCTAATTTGTACTTTAAATCCCATTGACCAAATTCAATTTATGTACAAATGGTCAAATAACATACCTAACTTGGAGCAGATTCTAGTAATTAAGAAATATAGACAATCTTGCAAATACCTTGACGAGGTCAACTCAGCCTATGTGGAAAAGAAGAACAATGTAGAAATTAGATTTTTCTGCTTTACAGTGTGGACATTTGGATATGAGATTGTGAAGATATCAAGGAGGGGGGTTGTTGCATCAACATTAGCTGTTGCATAAACAGGAATTACCCATAGAAAATCTCACAAAGGAACTCACAGATGAATAGTGAACATATGTCCTTTACCATAAAGAATGAATAGCATCAACAGGAGTCTGCTTTTAGGTGAGCTCATTTGCAAAAACAATATCAAAATGTAAATGATTTGATGATTACTGGAAAGAAAAAAGCACCTCACGACATCTGTTTTATTCTTTTTTAATGTTGTTGTTGTGTTCATAGACATATGTTTGCTTGCTTGATACACAAGTAAGATTCTTACTGCAATTGTTAGGATGTTATTTACTTTCAGTGAGGGATTTTTACAGAGCACCTTCTTACTCAGCTTTGCTAAAACTCACTAGTTTGATTTACAGGGCTATATAAAGGGAATTTCTTGCAAGGTTTAGAAAGAATGTTTCCCTCCATGCTATCAGCAAAAAAATAACAACAGTTATAATAATATAATCTGACAGCTGGCCCTTGGCATATTATATGGATTTGTGTGCCTTCTCTAAATCACTATCGATTGTTTTTATGGAAATACTCATTATTGTTTTATTCCAGCATAGATCTCCCAAGCCCATACAGGATTAATGAAAAATAATGCTTTTATCTAACTCTAATGCCAACGCAATCAAAATGCTTTCACAGCTTCAACCTTTGAGAGAGCAGTGTTCTCATCTTAGTCATGCAATCTCTCTACCTCTCTTACACGCTGCCTATTTATTTCCTTTCCCAATATCTACCATATTCATTGTATTCTAACTGCTTAGTATTATAAAAAAGAACACACTGTCATCTTTTTTTTGTTACATTTACATTTTGCTCTTCACATAGGTCTCTTAGCTCCTCTGCAGTTTGCACAAGCAGGCTGAGCTCAGCAAATCTTGGATGCTCTAAGGATCCATGATGAAGACAAAACAAATATCTAACTTGTCATATAGTCAGCTTTATGGCATGGGTAGGTAGTGTAAAATTAAGACATTTTGCTCACGTCTATTTTTTTTAACCTTCCATTTACCACCTGCACAATTCTAATTGTAGATTTTGTAAGTTTTTTAAAAGACCCGAACCAGCAAGATACTGCTATAATTTATTGAGCTGTACACTTGATAAAGAGCTCATTAAAATGGGACTAAAAAAATCTGGTTAATCTTTGCATTATGATCAGTTGAGGGTGAGAATGTAGTAAAAAAAAAAAGTCTAGAATGTACAGATACAGACAGAATTAGTTGCATATGCAAAATATTTTTGAATAAATTCATGTTTTCTTGGACCAGCATAATCTCACTCTGATTTAAATCCAACAATTTTAATTTGTGTGTACATTTATTCATAGTTGGGAATCAAATCCACATTAAAAATAATTGTTTATAACACCATCACTGCACAATTATCACTGTGCTTGACAATGACTTATAATGAACGTAATCGAAACTTTTTTAATTTAAACTTTGTTTTCTTTTAATATACCAGATTTTCTTAGAACTTCTAATTATTAATGAATGATTTTCTGTGTTGCTGGGCTCAAAATACTTCACAACACAGAAGCCCATTTTCATTTACCCACTGGCCTCTAGGCTGAACAAAAGCCCATTTTTATCTTGCCACCACACAGAGTGAACAGGATGGTGGATGAGGTAAAACAAAATACAACTTCAAAGTTCACTGTTTGAGTTGTAGGAATGAGTGGCATCTTGGGGTTACCATATCTGCAAAACAACTATTTGCATTCAAACCAGTTGTAAACATGTGCAGTTCAAGTTTTGATTAGATAAGAGTGAGATTGAGGATTTAAAAGCAAAGACTGAATATGTGGCAAAACATAATAACTATTAATATACATTAGTGAATTTGAAAGGCTGCATGACTGTCCTCCAAAACCTCTGGTAAACATGTTCAGGTGCATGGCGTCACAAACTCTCTAAGTACCCACTGCCATTAAAATAAAACTGGAAAAAAAAAATATTATAATAAAAAATCATCAAAAGGTCATTGCTGAATCTTTTTGCGAGATAATGATCCAGAACATGGTTTCACCAGACCCAAGATCAACCTTCTTCCAAGGGCATCTGGTTCCCCAGACTTAAATCACAGAAAGATTGTGAAGAGAGCGGATGGAGAATCTACTGAAAAAATTCAGTCCTGACATGCCATTCTCAAATTAAACATTGTGTTTTTCTACATTTTTCAGTTTACGGTTATGCAATAAATGTATGCAATACCTCACTCATTTAATCTGAAGCTATTTAAAAGTTTTCTACAAATTGTTAACAGAGGTGCAAAGCATGTGTTGTTCCCCCTTGCTATTAGTTGCTAGTTATCAGTTTTGTGAAGCGAAATATATTGTCTGGACATTTGTACTGATTTAAAACAGCAGACCAATTCATGGGCACATTGATATAATTTTCCATTTTAAAATGGAAATTGGAAAGTAATTATTTAAATTGAGTAGTTCCATTATGCTAAAACCTTTGTTTACTTTGTTATAGCATTTATACTTTATACATTAGGTGTATTTAAGGCTGTGAAAGAGGGTGAAATAAATTGCAAAATGTATGATCTTGTACAAGTTGGCTTTATGTTCAATGTTTTTACTACATTTTTTGCATTCTTAAAGTAATTTACCATCCATTGTTGACTGATAATGACAGCTGAAAATGGAATCTCTCCTTGCTTAAAGCACTTTTCACATACAAAATATCCATTAGTAGTTCCTGAAAAGCATGCTGTGAGTGCAAACTGAACCATCTTGGGTTTGGGAAAAATATTGCCTTGCTTAACATTAGTGACATTCAGGCATATGCTGAGGTCTCGCCTGCGGTCCAAGCCTCTCATTAAGTTACCTGGCATTGAGCAAACAGAAATAGTCTTGTCTGGTTTAAGTTAATAAAGCCCACATGGCTCCTGTTTTTCACTGACAGAATTTGTTGTCTGTGTTGAAGCTTTTGCCCATCAAAACTGAATTTATCCCCTTTGTGCTGAAATGTATTTGTATGCTGAAACAACAAATCTATAGCCAACAATATTATAAGCAGAAACAGTGTAAAATTAATGATGTGGAAGCAACCACAAAATTTAAAAGCTGCTTTATACTAACTTTAATTAACAGAATGATGGTATTTATATCTGCTTAGCTGTTTGGACAGAAGGCCAAAAATTGTGGCAAAAGTTGAACAACACATTTTGCAGGTCCACAAATCTCATTGTGATGTTTCCATGATGTCACTAAAGAAAGTAGTATTTCTGAAGTTTCTCTCGAAAAACATATACTTGTTGCAATCTAATTATTTTATTTATTTATGTATTTATTTTATATTTAGTGATATTTAAATTGATTACAGCAATAACTCTGGCAATGGGTTAATCCAGAAAATAAACAGGTAAGCAGAGGGGCACTGAGCCAGAAATGAAAACAAACAAACAAACAAAAAAAGTTGATCAGACAATTGCAATTCATGTGTAATTGGAAAGTAGCAAAAGATTTCAAAGAGAAGAAATTGAGTCAGTATGCCCTTTAACAGCTTAGGCCTACAGCAGCATTACTACTAGAAATTGCTCTGGAAAACCTAAATCACTCTAATCATAAACTTACTTCTAAAAATAGCTCATGATCCCATTTATACTAAACAAATTTACTAAAACAATATGTTAGTGTATAAGCAAAAGTATAACAAAAATATACAAACAGATCACAAAATTAACAGACTTGTGCCAAATTGCTATTATTTGCACCTCACAAGACAATGTTGTGCTCAGTCACAGTTTAAAACGTTAAATTGATTGATGGGTATTAAAATTGCTTTGAGAAAACAAGGCAACATTAATTTAATGACAAGCACAGCATGCCCCGAAATGTTCTAAATATAATGTGGATCATTTGAAATATTAAAATAAATAAGGCTCAATTGTAATTAGTGTCTCACATGAAAAATTGTCCATGTCCAGGTCTCAAAAACTTTACCAGACATGTTCCATTGCTTTGGAGTTCATGTATGAAAACCCTGTGTTTGAGTGTCATTACTTTTTACTACAGACAATCAAATCTTTGGTGGAATGTATACTTTGAAAAATGTTTTAGGGCTACACAAAAAAGATAAATATTTGCCCTGTCAATAAAGCAAACAATAGCAAGGAGATAATCTGTAACTTTGAAATGAAAACACATCATTTGTGTAAAGAGCACAAGGGTATTTGTGTAAATGTGTTTGTTAGAGACAATTACTCTTAAAAGATTCAGTGTTATCAGTAAAACATTTGAACTGGCTTCTGTTTAATCTATAAAACAAGCTACAGGAATAAAGGAACATGCACATTGGACAAACAGAAAGCCCAAGAGGAGAAAGTCATTTAAAGGTAGGCCTATAGCATTAAATTTTTCTTCTTTTAATGATTTTATTCTGTATTACTCCCATTGAAACGTACCCTAAACCCACATATGCACAGGTAATCACTTGTCCCACACATTCTTCAGTGACATTTAGCCAAAGTACAGCATAGGCTATAGTGATAAGATGAGGGGACTGAACAAAGAGTTAGAAAAAAAAACACTTTATATTTCAGCACTGCATGTTCTACTGAGGTTCAAAACCAATTACTGTGATACCTTTCTTAGAATGTGTCTGTATCCTTACATGCTTTCTATTGGAGATGCACTTAAAGGTGCAATAGACAAGAAATTAAAGGTTAAGAAGGATACACTATTTATGCTATATAATTATAATAGATTCAGTGTTATTGTAATTCAGCTTTTTAATTGGAAAGCAGACAAAAGTAGAGTTTTTTTTAGCTTTAAGGAATCAAGAATCAACTTTTCTGCCAGCTGAGAGGAGTGATATCTGCTTATTTCTTCTCTCAGCTTGCAAAAAACATTATGTTGACTGAATGCATTAAGATGGCATTTAAGTCTAAATGCATTGAAGTATATATTTTTCAGTAATGCTGAAAGCATTTGTTACATTTAATTTAACTATTAAAAATGTAAATCCCTCTAATATTTCTTTTTCATTTTTACAATTGCACGGGAAGAAGTTCCATGTGCCTCAGATATCATGCTCCAATCCGCGTCATATATTTTGCAGATGTAGCCTACATGGGCCTAAAGAAACTTGAACAACTTATAGATGAGCATAATTAGAAAGAAAATCCTGCACAGCAGAATCTTTGTAATCTCAGCACAATTAGAAAAGTTGTGTTTCATACATTGCACTTGTGTTGAATCCAATAATTCCCTTGGCACATGCAAAAATGGCTGACCTGTCATTTAATCATCATTATAGGGAACAGTGAGACCCCAGAGACCGCAGGGGTTTAGAAATCAGTTAGTCAATAAATCTAACAAGAACCTATATTTGGGGGCACTTAGTGAAGATATTTATTATAAATGCCCAAATCTAGAGTAATCTTTTCTAATACATACTGTGGTGAGATAACAGTTGCGGCTTGTTGAAAGCATGTTTTCAACAAGCTTACTTTACAAGGATACAAGAATAAGCATGACTTATATTGGAAGTACAATGACCATCTTATTGTAATATAGGCCACCATGGAGTATAAGTCGCATCAGTCAAAAAATGTCATGAAGAGAACAAAACATATTTAAGTTGCACTGTAGTATAAGTCGAATTTATTAAGAAATTGTCAAATGTGAGAGAGATCTAGTCCATGTTTATTATATAACCCAGTGACATGTTGCATTTAGTTACCTGTTTTCCAACAAACTCACAGAAACTCTTAACCATGGCTTGGCAGTCTGTATCAAAGGTCAGGAACAGAAAGATGACACCGCTCCAACAGGAAAACATCTGCACAACATCCGTATTTTCAAAAGAACACAGAAAACATTTCAACTTTTGCAAAGCATCAAGCTGGGCCTGTCTTTGATCCTGCAGACTGTCACATTGCATTTGAGTGTGCTGCAAGGCATGTAACATGATGGTACATCACAGAAAAACAATTTGCTACTTTTTCTTTGATGATTCCCACAAAAAGGGGACTGTGACAAGCTGTACTCGACAAACTTTCATTGTTTTTACAAAATAAATGAATAAAATAAGCAAATAATAATAATAAATACAACTAATATTATTGATAATAATATTAGCAATAATATTAGGTGCTGTACTGTTGCTGTTTTTCTTGATTGCCTTGATGCAATTGTCAACTAAGACATTTTCAAAACAATTAGCACACAGGCCTAAACAGTAGACCCCCATGGTTAAGTGACACATCGTGTTTATAAAAGACACTAACCATCCCAAAGCATTTAAAAAATGACACAAAAGCAAATATGTCCTTCCAAATTACAATCTTCAAACTGATTGCTAAGTGAAGTTTTTTGAGAAGTAGATTAAAATTGGTGGTTCAGTGGATTCATACTGATATAGGTAGTGTCTAATAGGTAGAAACAGATTATTTTCTACCTTTTCTACTAATAGTATATGTAGACTTAGACTTACAGATGGTCACCTTTTGTGGTGTTTATATGCATTGATTGTGCAATATCCTCAATTTAGAATACAGTAGTACATAAAAAAATCTACTATTTAAATGAAATTAACAAATAATGTAAAAAAAAAAAAAAAAGCACTACAAATGATAGTTTAACCAGGTATATAAATGCGCTGTTGTGGTATATAAACAAACAGTTAAATATTCTTTTTGGACTATTTTAGTGACTGAGTTTTTTTTTATTTTTTATTGTTTCAGTGTTTCTTTGTTCACAGGCTTATGAAAAGTTTTGACTGTCTCAATAAATAAATAAAATTAAGACAGAGCATAATGGGTAATTCAACATACTAAACTTCACAGTTGCACCCCTGTCAGAGAACACCTGGTATTTATTTTCCTGAAAGAATAATCTCAATTCAGACACTTTAAAACTCTTTTGAATGATAAATATTACTTCCATGTCATTGACAGCATTAAGTGTGCAATATTCAAGAAGGCAGTGAATAAAAACCAATCAAATCAATTCAGCAGCAGCACTTACTTTATACCTACTGGAACCTTTCAGCGATAATCAAGGTATTGGACACAGTGATTGCTATTTTAGCTAATGTACCCCACTGGCTTCCATATAAGAGCAGGTAGTAGTTAACGTTGACTGTGTTTAATGTGGCATGTAAGTAAAAAGAAAATGTAGATGAAGTTGTTAGCAGTCATTTTAGTTTTTAACATCCTTCCATTTGAACCTGACACAAATTCTAACATCAGAGGAGATAAGGAGAGACAAACACAAACACATTGCATTATTATGGAGTAGATGCCTAGTTCTTAATGTAAGTTTAAATTTAAAAAAAAAATACTGTTTTGGAGATTACAATCTTTCTTTGATAAAACAGAGGTAGGTATAATCTATGATTTTACACATCCAATTATTTTGTTGTTCCTACGACTCTACCTTGGCTGAAAACATAATCGTAAAAAAAAAAACAAGAAAAACAACACAGCTGTCTCTTTTTTAAAATGAAATTAGAATAAGTAGGATGAAGATTGCACCACCTACATCTCCACAATGTTAACGATGTCAGCATCAAAGCAACACTGAAAGATTTGAGGATTGGTGTGGCGTGTCCCTAGCATTTCTTCACAGCCTTTACCCCTATTGGCATACTCATGGCTCTTCAAATGTAACTATGAGTTTCTTTTGTTTGCCCTTGAGGCTTTGTGGATGATTATTAATATTATTATTATTATTTATTTATTTATTTTTTTTTGGATAATGCTAGTCTTTTATCTATTACCTAATTTTCAGTTCCCCAAAATGGCAACTCCAAATGAGGAGTTTTCCCTTTATGTCAATGCTGAGTGTCACAATTATTTTATGTGCGAATGATACAGCCAAGTTTTGAAATTAGTTTTTTAGCTTGTGTATGTCTTCCATGGAAATGTCCTGGTTATATAATCAATGAAAACGCAAAAAAAGAAAAAAGTCTTCCAAAATGAGATAACCTGCTGATTCCTCAGCTTGCCCTTAAAAGACACTTTAATCTGTTACGGATTAATATGCATAACATTTTTCTAAGGTCAAGCTTTCACCTGTTCAAGTAAAAGCTGCTCTAATGATGCAAGGTTATGTACCTAGCAACAACTTAATTTGGTTTTAATGTGAGTATGTGCTTCAAGATGACCTGGACCTCTGAGTGTTTAATTTAGACATCAAATATTTTGGTATATCTGCCTTGACATAATCATGCACTATTTTTTATTTATATGCTTTAACAGAAAATACACTGCTCTGAAAGCCCAAGAACATAACATCTGACACAGCCCCAATGGGCAAAAGAGAGTTATTTTTACCCCTCCTACAGTATTTAAGAAGACCAAATGAAGGGGATAGGACTTGAACACATATCTAAGGCATGTGCCATATATTGTATCAAAGGTTCTTTTTAAAACTAGCAAAATGTGTTAATCGCTGATTCTACTGTATGTTGGTTTCAAAAATACTTTCAGAAGGCTGTGTGAATTTTCTTCCTTCCTTTCGGTTTTGTTCACAGAACATTTTGACCTTCAAATTACTCATTATGGTTATTTAAGTGCACAGTTTTTATTATGCACTTATTGCTGGCATCTACGGTGTATAGTGTGATGGCAAACTGCCCTAATTTCAGTAACATTTCGGCAGCCAAGGAGAATGATGGCTGACAGTTAACTATTGAAATTTGCATGTTTTGTTTTTTTTTTTCCCCTGCAGCAATTTTGAAAGGTAAATGATGACAGTCAACATGAACTTTTTTCTTACCTCTGAGTTAATGTAAATAGTTTTTAATGTCTTCAGATTTCTTACTCTTTTCATGCTTTAGGATTTATTTCAAAGCAGGTTTAGACAAATATAAATCATGCATGTAACGTAAAACCTGCCATATAATAAGATAAGCACCATATTTTCTTGCAGTTACTCGAAACAATGTTGGTGCACATATTTTTTCTGCACTACATAGTAAAATTGCATGGTTCATTTTAAAATGTTTACAAATTAACAGACGTCCCCGCACACTCGTAGCTAAACACATTTCCACAGCATTTAGAAGTAGGAGCCAAAAAATCAATTCTGCATTGTCCAGCAGCAACATCAATAAGCGCAGCATTTTAACTTATCAATGTATAAAATGGAATTTAAACCTAAGCCTTAATTTTCTATAAGTCTCCCAAGAGAATGAATACGGTCATATCCAATCAATTTGAATATTATTAAAAAGTTTGCTTATTTCAGTAACTCAATTCATTGAGTGAAACACACTCAACACACACACGCGCACACCCCGCCTTATGTTTTCAAGCTTTATTATGTTAATTATGATGTTCCATTTACAGCTACTGAAAACTCAGCATTTAAGAATAGAATATTAAATTAGACCAATCAAAAACATTTTAAATACAGAAATGTGGGCTTGACAAAAACATATTTACCATCTTAAAGGTTATTTTTAAAATGTACTTTTAATATTTTATTCAGACCTCATTGGAAGGCTAATTCTACTTTGTTGTACTTCTGTACATGTTATCTCTTTGGTCAGTAAATTCTTATGTATGGTCTAAATAAAAGAAAGCAGGGACAGTAGATATTGTTTCCAGTTTGCTCAGTCCTTAGTGGTAGATGACTTTACTGATGTATTGATTTCTTGGATTTGATAAACAGCTTTCAATGCAACTGGTTGTGACTCAGTTTAATGTGTGGGATGATGATTGATCAATCTTTTCGTGAGAAATGTTTTACAATTTTATACTAATTATTTATTTTACAATTTTTTAAGCAGTATTCAGTATGTTGTAGATGCTTTCTCCTGTCCAAAAGAAATCTCCCAAAGGAGATAGGTTTTCTTTTCACTGTTGCATCTGCATTTCAGGCTGTTGTCCAGGTGAAGATAGATCTACAAACATGTCTTTGTAGCTGTGTGAAGTTCCCCACTGTGATCTTGTTCCCCAAGAAATGTGCTCTATTATGATCAAATGACTATGGACCATTTGCCCTGATGTCTTTGATCATAAAAAACTTTGAGCAAGTTCTGTTGAAGTATCTGAATGAGCTAACAGAGCTCCTGCTGGATTCCCTGCAGTTACCAGTCACACAGGTTGGTAGATGATGCAGTCAAAATGAGACTATACTTTGTCCTGTTCCACATAGGGATGTATGCCAGGATCTTTTTTTTGGACTTCAATACAGCCTTAAACACCATCATCTCAGATGCCCTCCACCTGAAGTTCAATCAGCTCACATTGCAGCTCTCCACCTGATAGTGGATCACTAGCTTCCTAACTGAGAGGCAGGAGGTGAGGCTGGGCAGCATCTTCTTCCAGACAAAAACCATCAGCACTGGTACTCCCTAATGGTGTTGTCTTTACTCACTGCTCTTCTCCTTGTACACAGAAGATTGCTCTTTAACAGATCTCTCTGTGAAACTACAGAAGTTTCCAGATGGCACCATTGTAATTGGTTTGGTTCAGGGCAGTGATGAGCCGCATACAAAACAGGAAATATATCAGTATGTCCAGCAATGTGGTCAGAACCACCTGGTGATTAAGCTTCTCAAGACTGTGGAGAGGGCAGTTGACTTTTGGAGAACCTGATATTTTTTTTGTATAAGAAAAAGTGTCTGTAAATTCATGTACATATTGTTCCTTTATCAGTATTTTCTTTTCTTTTAAAGTCTATACATTTATATATTACATCTCCTTATTTGGTTGAAGACAAACATCTAAAAACAGAGGATTCCATGGCCAAGGTGGAAGCTAAAACATTTTAGGTGAGTGGAAAGCTGTGGGTCAAGTGTGTATGAGATTTTTGCTGGGCGCAAGGGAGTAGGTTCCAGAACTGAACCTACTGAATAATGTGTGTACTTCATTCCAGCCTGAACAGACATCTATCTATCTGATTTTCCTTGTGCTTGAAGCATGTGGTATTCTTCATCTCTGGGCACACATCTCTCATATTCTCCAGCAGGAACTTGCTCTCCAGCCTCCCTGCTGTTTTAATATTTATTTTTATGTATACTCTTCAATAACTTAGCACTCCCTGAAGGAAAGTTCTGCCAGAAGTAACGGGGTAGTATAATGTAACAAAATAATGGTTATCTGTCTTTTTATACATACTCTCTTTTTAAAGTAACAGATCCAAGAAGTGCTAAATAACAATTACCACAAATAGATGAACTAAAAACTGGACAGTTATACAAGAAAATAAGCGAACAAAGTGATCTGGACAAAGTGAAGATTTGTCCAGATATGTATATTATTTCAAATGCCGGTTATCCTGGATTTTATTACAAGACATACCATTTACTTTTTGTATTAGTGTATATGTAAGACATTCCTGGGGGCTCATTTTGTTGTGCCAAGTAAAAGAATATCTCTTACATTTCGCAGCTTCCGTTGAATGACCGCACTTATAAAGATGAAGTGCTCTGTTCCCTGCCACTCTATGGGGGATGTACATCAAGTGGGGGGACAGTCAGAAGTACTTCTGTGAAAATACCGCCCTGGTGTGAGATCTATAAATCGTTAAGCAACACTTCATATTAAACACTTGTTCCACACATCGGAGAACATTTGTAGATCTCTCTCTTTTTAAAGTCAGTCCTGCAGATCTTTGTATTGTAAATTCTGCCGCAGCTAAAACTCTGAATTAACAAACCTTTTTTCAGAAAATTATAACTGAATAAATAAAAAGAAAACCTTTCATTTGTAGCTATAAAGATATTTTTAAAAAGCTGCTAATTGTATGCAAATAGGTCCTACAAGTATTTAGCTTTGCAAGAAGCATTAGATATAGCACAAATGTATAACTACTATTAAATACGTTTTTCGTGTATGTGTGTGTTTACTACTCTGCTGAACAATCGGGCTAAAAACACTAAAAACCAAGTCATATATAAGAGCAGCGTTGATAGCATAAAAGTGAAGTTAGATAAACAACTTTTTACTTTGTGGTATTTTATAATTCACTGAACTTGAACTCATCCAATGCTCTGAGATGAAATTAATTAGTTTCATGCTCAGCTTACATATTTGTAAATATGTAAGATCAACTACCCTGAGACTGCCCTTTGTTGTGAATCTGTGCTATATAGACAACATTGATTGAATTGAATTGTTACTTACATGAAGAGAGACAGGCTTCTTTACTCAGTTAATAAGATTCTTAATTAGACATTTAATAAATAATTCCAAGAGAGTTGTTTTTCTGAGAATATTTACTCTAATTTTGAAACCAAACAACAGAATGACACACTTTGTACAGGCGCTGTGAATAAAACTGATGTCTAATCCTACACTTTTACTTGTTTCAGCGCGAGCAGTCAGCACTGCCCCTTATCAAACTTTGGTTGTGAATTATTTTGTATTTACTTTAAATGACAACATAGTATTAGAAAAAATTATATGCTAGAATATTATCCTATGTACTTCTTTGCAGCAAACGAGCATTTCAGTGGAATGTCTATCAGTGTTCCAAAAACATGACTTTTAGGGTTGATTGGTACCAATTCTCATAAAAAATCTTTACGTATTAGAGTGCGTGTGCATGTTTGTTTCTCCAACAAGCAACAACATATGAAATTCTTTTGAAGGTAAATATCTTAAGTATTAGCTATTACATCTATTGCATCTTTAAGGTTTCTGAATGATGGCAAACAGGTGTAATGAAGGTTTAGTGTAAGTTGAACGATTTGATGTAATTTCTCGTCTGTGTTTATACTGTGGAGTTTTGACTTACCTGCATTGGCTGTTGGTTTTAGAAGTCATCTTCTTTCCAGCACAGCCGGGAACCATTGTTCTGTGATTACCCCTGAGATTCCAACTTGGTCACCTCAAAGGCAAGCAAATTGTGTTTGTCAGCTTGTTTGTGCACATATCAGTCAACCGTAGTGCACAAGCATGAAAG
Organism: Brachyrhaphis roseni; assembly: GCA_903066815.1. Taxonomy (NCBI): domain Eukaryota; kingdom Metazoa; phylum Chordata; class Actinopteri; order Cyprinodontiformes; family Poeciliidae; genus Brachyrhaphis; species Brachyrhaphis roseni. Next base: position 52,897 of record CAEFZY010032828.1, on the reverse strand, counting down.
TGTTGCCTTCTCATTTTTATCTAGTTTGATCTTGTTTTACTTAACAGGTGTAATTGCTTCATCTTTGATGTATATTACTGTTTAATTAGGTGATCTAAATGATAATGTGATTGCAATTACAAGTCTTAATAAATATTTAATCTAACCACAACATGATCTTTCACCTTGTCAGGGACCAATACAAAAAATGTGAATCCTTATAATTAACACAGACCAGGACGAAGCTGGGCCTTTAGCACCAATTTATTGTGAAATATTAATTATTATGTTGCTGCAGAGGGAAACTTTGTTGATGCTTATAAAGACTTTTTTTTTCTGGAGAGTGATGCTCACGTTTGGCTTTAATGGTCACATTAGTCATTTTGCTGTGATGGTTGCCATGTAGTAATTACAGTAATTATGCTCTTAGACTGTGAAACTAAAGCTTTGAAGGTCACACTGAAAATTAGCCTCTTTCCGTCGACATCAGACAGCTACAAGCCTTAGTTTCCCTTCTTTAACTATGTGTAACTCAATTCCAGTTTTTTAAAGTGTGATAGAATGCATTAATAACAATGTTCATTTCTGGAGTGAAATGTCTAGGCTTGTAAGGACCTTTCTGGGTTGTCATCCATGCCCTGTCCTTGTCCTTGGGTGAAACACACACTTATGCTCTTTGGGGCTTTTTCTGAGGAGGATACGGAAAGGAATGTTTTTATTGATGCAATAAAAATAGTTAGCCGACCCTTAGCAAATCTTTTCACTCCCAATGATCCATGTTCCATTCCAAACATCAGTGCAGATGAAATGATAAAGAATTAGGCTTTGGATGTTGTTGGGCACTGACATGCATCTGACATGGTTTAAACTCTTTTTGTACCTGACATTATTTTTTAAACAAATACAATTCTGTAATATGAATCAACATTTGAGTTGAGTATTTTGTCCCAAATGGCAACATGAGGAGCAACATAGATCAGTTGGTTACTGAACTGGTTGTTGACACACTCTTAATACAAAACAGCAATAAGGTTGAGCCTGTTTTTCTTAGACTTTTAGATAACACACAAGACTATTTTATGGGTACAAAGCAAACATTTTAAAAGTACTAAACATAATTTTCAATACGTATTTCCAATGTTTTTAAACAAAACAAGAGTAATTTTAGAAGTGCACTTCTTTGGCAAAAAAAAAAAAAAGAAACATAAAACCATGCTTTACTAAAACACAAATGCAAAACTACGTATGGATGCTCCATGGACCATCTGCTGATATGTATGTATCATGTTTATTAATAAATAAATAAAACAATTGCTCTCTGCATGGATTAACCCACAATAATCGGCTTTAACAGTAAGTCAGTGTATGAGCCAAATGAATAAGATAATATTTGACTGCAGCTGCATTCTTAGTTAATTTCAGTATTTTAACTTGCCTTTTAGGTGTAGCATTTGCTCGAAGCTACTCTTACGTGCCTTGATTGCTACATTTTTCTAGCATAGTCGAATATGAATATGCACCCATCCATTTATTTCTAATTTGCTGCTGGTGCACCTGAATTTCCCCACTCTGTGCTAATGAAGGACATTTCTATTCTCTTCTTTTTCTTAAATTTTGATTTGATACTTTTGGGCCGCATACATTAGTGCGCTACATCGTTCCAAGTTTGTCCCATCCAGGATTAATTGTAGTCTTTATTCTCTTTGAACTCAGACAATTTGTAATTAACATTTGACCTATCTGCTCTTCAACCTTTCAGTGTAACAGCTAATTCATGCAAACTTGTCCCATGTAACCTCATTAGATCACTGGGTATGTGTCTAAGGTAATGAAGGAGTAACTACCAGATAAAAGGTCTGGTAATCAGGTTTTACTGCCAGAACATTATGTTGAAACAACATAGCTTGAAAAAATCTGGGGTCTTTTTTACTGCCCCCTGGGTAACATAGAGTTTCTCTTACACTTTTCACTTCCTTACCATATCTTTGGTCATTGTTCTGTTTCTTTGTTGTTGTTTTTGCGTTTGTTTTTGTAGCAAGTAGCTATTTAAGCAACAGATTGTCAAAATCCAAATTGAGGATACATCATTCATGATGGAGCTGTCAGACTGGAAGATATCAAGTTTCATCTTAGGTAGAGCATTGCATTGCAGAGTGGGAATTATTTACTGTTGTTTCTCAGGTTATACCAGTTTAGACCAGTTAGATTTACCAACCTTTTAAAAAGAGGTATTTTAAAAACCTATTAGGCTGTTAAGGTTAGGTCTACTAAGGCTGTTCTTTGCCCTTCACCTGGTTATCTCCTGAATTACCACCACAATCCTGAAAAGAACTACATGACAAAGAAAAAAAAATGTCATAAAATGATTTGTGCAATAACACAATTTCATACTGAAAAGTTTTACATAATTGCATAATATTCTGAATTACTATACGTCTTTAACAAATCACACATGGCACAATCAGTTCAAGGGGAGACTCAGGTAGTGAAGTAAAAGTCCTAAGAAAACCATGGTAAGGAGTGGCATCTTAAGCTTACCAAGCATTATGCGGTTTTTTACACACCTACCTCTTGAAATAATATTCACATTTCTTTCACAAATGTAAAAATTGACTGATACTTGAACTGGAAGCATTTACATTGGTCAGATGAGACAAGGAATATTGACAAACACTTAATAACTGTTAAATATGGTGGAGGAGCTATGATGCTGTGTTTTTCTTCTGATGTCATCATCTATATATTACCAAGAGATTTGAAACAGAAATTTAATTAACTCTGCCGAGAACACTGAAAATAGGTCGTCAGTGGATCCTTAAAGAGGGAAATTATACAAAATATAAGGTCAGACTCATACAGGAATGGTTCATCATACAAAAACATTTACATTCTTTCCTGTTCATCTCAGCTCCCACATCTACAATAAACTCATCAAAAGCTGTAGGATTAGCTCAAAAGAAGAAAATAGAGGACCATAGATTTTTGACAATCAAGACATTTTCTGAAGATGAATGGCTTGTATGCTTTAGCCTTTTAAATATTGGTGGAGGTGAAGGCTAAGTGGTGTCATATTCACAAATTCTAGATGTCTGCTGTAAGGAGAAACTATCATATCCTTTGCACAGGTGTGATTCTGACCCATTCTTTCAAATCTTCAAAGTTTTGGGGGATTATTCATTCCAATCTGTAGTTGTTTCCATATTTTTCAGTTGGATTTTTTTTTTTTTTTTTTACCTTTTGCACATTATTTTCTTTAATGTGCAATAATTATTTCCTATGTTATTATTTTTCACTCAACTTTTTTTGTGGATTATGTTGATTTCATTGTATTTGTGGATTACTCTGGGCAGTGATGATGGTGTCACTCTTTGAAGAAAAGAAAAGCATTGATGTATTCAACACTTAACTCTACGTGCTGCATGAGGGGAAAACACAAGGCAATGCTTGTTCTGCAGTTCACACACTTTACCATGAGAAGCATCAATAAGGTGTGAATCTGCTAATCAATGATTGTGTATCATGTGATGCCAAGTGTTTTGTCAGATTAAGATTTTCCCAGATATAAATGGAAAAGGTCTGGACTTACTCAGAACTTCTGTGAAGCCACAAAGAAGAAAAAAAAAAATCTAAGTATCTTATCAAATACTGTCACATACTATTTTGTTTGTTGGTCTTACTTCAGGATCAACTCACAAGAGCCACGACAAATACAGAATATAGTTGTTATTGCCTCTCAGTCCTACAACATTCCACATGTTTTATGTATGTTCAGAAGATTTGTTGTGCTAAATAATTACTTAGAAAGACACACAACTTACTGAGCCAACTGCAGAAATTTTGAAGATACTTGATAAGAAAGCAGAAGTGTTTTCATTCACAACTTTAACAACACATTTTGAAACTCTAAACAGACATTGTATTATGACCATTGAACAGTAATAACACTGATCAGCTATTTAACATGTAAATGGGATAGGCATATTAGGCTTTGAATTAACAATTTTATACCCAAAACTGTGCTACAAGTAGGTCAATATGGGCATATTTAAGGATTTCAACAATTTTGTGATGATTACGCAAATAGATCTGCAAATCTCTAAAACTGCAGACCTTATGGGGTGTTCCTGGTCTGCAGTTGTTACTGTCTATTAAAACTGTTCCAAAGAAGGAACAGTGGTGAACCAGCAGCAGGGCTTTGGGTGGCCAAGGTTCAGTGATGCATGTTGGAAGTGATGGCCTGCCATCGCGGGCCAATCCAACAGAAAAGTTGTACTGGACTTTAAATTGCTGTAGGAGTTAATGCCGGTTCTGACAGAAATGTGTCAGAAAATATATTACCACAGTTTGCTATATGTGGGGCTGCAATAGCATTCCCTAATGCCTGTGGGGTCTTTAAGCAGGATAATGTGACCTGCCACAGAGTAAGATTGGACTGGGAATGATTTGAGATACACACCAACAGGGTTGCAACTTATGGGACTTAAAGAATCTGCCATTAAAATCTTGGTGCTAGGCACCACTATGCTAACATTTATGTCATTGTCTCAATGGGTCCAGGACAGTAAAGCAGAGCAGTGTTGGTCCTTTTGAAGACATGTGAATGAACAACATGAATATACACCAAGAGGGACAGCATACAGTATTGCAGCTGTGCCAATTTATAAATTTCAGTGAGAAGTTTTGCATGTAAAACAAAACTGATATTTGCTTAAGTATATTCTTAAAATGTGAAATAATTGATACAATTTACTTCACTTTGAATACTCACAATACGTTTTTAACCCAAAATCAACTACAGGCTAACTCGTGGGACAATTTTAAAGATTGATGATGGTAACATTTTCAGTTTTAACAGGCAGATAAATACAAGCTGTTTGATATTAACATTCCATTTGAAAGAAATATATATTTCGATGTTTTATGACCAGGTAAAAAAAGTTACAATCATGCTGTTCCATGCTGTCACAGAAAACAGCATGACTTTTTTTTTCTCACTTAAAGATGTCATGTGATAAAATGTCTTGTTTTTCTGTCATGTCTACTTAGACGATATGCCTCTCTTTTATTTGTGTTGATTAGTCTTAAAGAAATACACAAAGCATTGTTGGTAGGAATCCCCTGAGAGCAACAAAGCTGTCTTTGATGGCATGCTTGGCATTCATTACTGAAAGGGATAAATTGTTTAGACAGAAGCCATCTGTGAAGAATAAATTAACCTAACCCAAAAATAAGAAAAAATAAGAACAGCTAGAGAAACCAAATCATGAAGCCTAAAAACCAGCTGTATGACATTCAAAGAAAACACATTCCACTGTACTAGTTTAGCAAAAATACAAATATAGAACTTTATTCTTTTTTTGTAATATACAAAATATTAAATCTTATCTGATCACTTCGGCTACACACCCATTCTTGAACTTGTCTAAACATTTCTGGTTTTGTAAGTCATGAGAGATGTATGTGTGTCTGATTCTGTTAAAGAAATTGAAACATTATGTTCAAGTAAAAAAAAAAAAGAGCCATAAGAGGTGAAGAAAAAGAAAAAAAGTCTTATTGAGTGCATTTCTTTTACATTTATTTAGTACATTGAAGACATTTATAACACTTTCCATTCCTTGTGTACAGCTAAGGCTTTTCAAATTACTGTTGAGTAATTTGTACAATTGATAGAACAGATGTTCAAAGCTTTGGTCACCATACTTTTGTTTTACTTTGCACTAATTCCCATAAAGTAACATTGGCTTATATACAATTTTGAAAATGTTGGTATTCTGATAAAATTAAGTCCTTGGAAACTGCAAAGTAAATAAAATCTACAAAACTATAGTAACCAGAGAGGTAGTATAGGAGGTAAATGATAACAGAGGCTGTTCATACTTTGATATTAATATATAATATTTAATAATATTAATAATATATAATATTTTGTTGCTAATCTTTAGTACCTGAAGTAAAAGTAAAAAAACAAAAAAACACACATTTAAATGATGCGATAATGCTGCTACTAGAGACTTTCAAGAGCTTAATCCTATAGAGATCCAAGAGTATAATAAGGAAAAGAGCAAAGAAAAAACTGAGAAAACAAACACTATTCATTCAGAAAGAGAAATTGTATCTGGTTCCAAAATATTTATCTCACAAAAGTCTGCATTACTTACTGATTTTAAAGTGTTGATGATATATTATCCAGTGTTTAGATTTCCCATGCTTTGGAGAGTTTTCTGTATTTCTGTCTTCTTATACTGAGGTAGGTCTGGTTTAACATCCTCAGAGCAGAAAGTTCTGCTGCAGTGCCCCTCACTGGGACAAAATTGTATTTACTGGTATTATAACAGAAAAAACATCCCTGCAATAAAGAAATTAAAGGCAGTTCAAAGGAGTATAAGAGAGTGAAATATTTTAAATTAGACACTCATCCACAGTCAAATTTTAGTCTTTTAAAAAAGCTGTGATTTTTGCTTTTACTCCAATTTCCACTTAGGATTTAAATTTAAGGCATGAAAACAGTCAGTTAATAAAAAAAAAAAAAAAAAAAAAAAAAAAAAAGCTTCCTTTTTTTTTCTTTTCTTTGAACGTTGCGTGTTTCTATCTATATTCTAAAGAACGAACAGTGGACCAACATCTGCTCACATTAACACTTATAATTCATCTAGACACTGACAAGGCAGTGCACCAGCTATCGTCAGCATTGTAGCAAGCTAATTTTAACAAGAGCAAGCTGCCTGACAAATTGAAACCATGTTAACAATTAATTAGCATAAAGCAGGTACAGAGTAAACAGGTGTTTGTTGACAAAAATATCATATGGCAACTGTCCACACAAAAACACGCTGTTATCATTGAGTGACTACAACACCCACAAAAGCGTACCAGTATGGTTCCATAAAACATTCAAGATCAAAATGAGCACTAGAATGGATGCACATAAATCTCATCCAGCGTGGAAGCCAAAAGAAAAAAAAAATGAAAGCATGTAACATGCGTGTTCTTCAAAACCTTTTCTTTCAGCTCAAATAATGGTAAACAGACAATAACGCAGCATATCTCCTGCTGTGTCTGGCTGCTTACTTACAATTAGTTGACTGGCAGATCAGCCGACCAAGGTTTTGATTTTCAGAGTGAGGTTTCCTTGTATGATCACTAAGAAGGCAATACACTGTTATCTTACAACACATCTCTTTAATATTCCTATAATTAAAGACTAAATATTAAATTTGAATTTACTGATGTGAAAAAAGCTGCATTAAAATATTCTATTGTTCTTCTTGCCCAGACTCCTTTCCTTACTCTGCTTCCATCTGTTCTTGTTGTCATAGTAAATGAGCAGGCGGAACATGGGGTAAAACAATAGAAAGGAAAACAACAAGCCAAGTCTCGCCTGCAGATCTCCATCCATCTAAAACTGACTGCATGTTGAGCTGCCCTTGAACAGAGCATAAGGTGCAAACACTTCAACCCATTGGCATGTTTATTATTATCTTTGATGTAGAATATAATTAATTGGATACTGCGCAGGAACCTTCTAGAACTTGTAATGAAAATCTCACTATATGAGGTCTGTGATGTAGCTGATTCCATGCAAGATAAAACATGTATAAACACTAATGAGGGTGAGAGTAGCTGCAAGCTTTAAACTAAAACGTAACCCTGAATCATTCTTATCACTAAAATGACCATTGATCTCCTCTGTTGCCGGTGTTCAAAGCAAATCAATCAACCACAATGGGAAATAATAGTGCAATACAGTATACTTCAAATGGAGTTGAATGATGTTGCATAATCTGTAATAGAAAGTCAAATGGTCATATGAAAAAGAAAAGACTTTTAAAAGGCAGGTGATTTTCATCCAGCCTGTGACTGAGCTTAAATGATTTTGAACTAAAGGAAAGAAACCTCACATCACTTCTTTATTGCTTGTATTTTCAATGCTGAAAATAGTGTGCACAGATAAATGAGCCAAAGACTCTGATCAAAGGTTAAAACATTTGGTTCATTATTCAAAGTTCCAAGGAGAAAAAGGAGCCCTTTGTTTTGAAAGGGCTTTTGAACATAAGTAAACTCATCTTTATCTTGGAGTCCATTATCATAATTGCAGTGAAGACAGCCGTTAGAGTTGTAAACAAATCTACATCTTGCCTTTTGGCAACCAGTCTGACAGAGTCACCTGCACTTGCTCATTATGATGGATAAGCAGAGTCATGAAAGAGATACTGGTTTCTCCTGTCAATTCATGGAGCATCGCAGTGTCAAATAGTGTTAAGGACCAATTCAGCAGTTATTTTCTAGCAACCTGGATAATTTTTTTTTCTGTAATTATGAGTATTGTAAATAATTGTAATAGCAATTCCCAATCTAGTATGTATAAAAAATAAATATTAGGTCCTTTAGTAGAACTATAAATAAAGCAGCTGCCTCAGTTGTTGACTCAGGAATTGTTACAAAGCCTATCTGTAGTAAAAGCAGTCCAACCACTAACCTGTCAAATCTGACAAATGGCATATCAAGGTAGAAATAGGTATGAAACACTGGGACCTGTGAGTTGGACGATGTGGAGCTTACCAAGGTTAGACAGATCACCCCATAGTGGGAAGTAGGTTTATGTTATCTGACAAGTATCAAACTAATGGGACCACCTGAAGACAAAATTTTGAATAGCCCCCAAATTTAAAACTCCTTGACCCAGTGACTGATCATATTTATGCTGCTGATTGTTGTAAGGGCATTTTTCACAGCTCTCTGTGAGCAATTTGGTTCACTGTGCACAGAAGTGAATGTTAAACTAGGCTGGCAAAGCCAAACATCCACGCAGTGAAGTAAAGGTCCTCTGTGACAAAGAGTTTAGAAGGACCTGTGTCAAAGTTTTTTTTTTTTCCTGTCATGTCTATTGATTTTATGAGGTATACTTGGTGAAGGAGCTTTGTAGTGTAGAGGTCAGTCAAAGGCATGGACTAAAACCTGCTGTTAGGTTGGAACACTCCAGAGGATTGACCAGGACTGTTGAGAAGGATGACAAAGTCAGGTTGAGTCTGTGAGTTATGAACTTAAAATATACATGGTAGTCTTTCCAAAAAAATATATAACCATTTTACAGAAAGGACATTGCGATATCTACAGTACTCTCAAGTGAAATTTAACAAATTGGCAAGATATTGCTAAAAGACCTTAAATACTTTAGCTGACAAAGGTCAATTTGTTTTTACAATAGTTCGTTTGTATTATTTTGTCAAATTGGCAGAATATTATGCTCTATATGCAAGCTGCTCAAGCAACAACAATAATTTGAAAGTCAAATTTCAATTAACATCTTCCACCTTGAAAAAAGGCAATATCCTTGTTTAAGGAACATTTTAAAATAAGATCTAAAAATCATAAATTCTCAACTTATTTCAATTAATCTTAGACACAACGCGATAGGCCAAACTGAAATAACCACAAATTATGATTGACATGGATGATCAGTGTTTGCAAAGTGTTTTGTTACATCAAAGTTAAGATAAAAATTTATGTGTTCCAAAAACATGACTATTGTTCTCCATATGTCTGTCTTTTGCAATTACAACTACAAACTTGAATGATTTTATTCTAATTTTATGTGACAGAACAACACAAAGTCTCATGTGATTGAGAAGTGGAAGGAGATATACACAGTATTCATTTACAAACATACAAATCTAAAACCTGTGAGTTGCATTCGGAACAAAGTCAATTCTATATTCAAATATTTGTAAATTCTGCACTGTAAACTAACTCAAACTTTGTCATATTTAATATAAATAATATGTCAACACCAATTTACAAGTCTTGCGGCAGGCACACAATTAAATTTGAGTCTGGGCCATCCTAAAATATTTTAAACAAGCGATTAGTGTACAGAGCACCTCCACCACCTCCGCCCTGACACACAAAACTGCCACCTCCCTACAAACAATACAGAGAGCAGAAACCCCCCAAATGAACACCTTATATGTTGTGAACCAATAGCTCTTTTTCATTCACAAGTAGTGTCTGAGATCTCTTTCCTCATCAGTAACTAAAATGTAATCCTGTTCTGCAATCTGCCTTTCCTCTACTAGATTCTTTCACAAGATATTTATATCTGCACTCTTATGACTTTCATTCCATGGTCTAACTTAGAGGACACAAGACAATACTGCGCAGTTATGGTGACATAAGATTCTGAGGTAATGACTGTTCATGTATCACTTGTAAAAGCAGTGCTACCTGCTGTTAGTGATCCTGTCACCTTGTTTTGGTCTCACTGTTGTATGTGGGGATTGCTCTTGAGCTTGGTTTAAACAAGTACAGATGTGGATTTTACTTATTTAAATCAAGGTAATTTGTCTGTGGGAATAGCACACCAAGTTGGAGCTCTAGGTCAGTTTATTTACATAAATTGGATATCGCTAGATTAAAAACCGACGCAAATCTCCTCCCCCCTTATCTTTTCAGTGATTTGATTAAATTGCCATTGTTGTATGAATTCATGCCATATGATTTATCCCCTCTAAACAACGTTTTCCCTTTTACCGGAGCAGACTTGAAAACGTATAAAAATCTAGATTATGCATGGTAGGCTAATTGATGGTGATGATTACTACTGATTAGATACATGCCTTCTCCATGAAGCCTTTGATTGCAGCTTCTCATTTACTTATCTCATTTACTTATGAAGTATATCAACATTAATCTTCTTACCTTGCAGAGGCAGTACTAGCCTGATTGGCACCCTGGACAAACCACCTTTCTGGTGGATCCTCCCTAACCCCTCCATGAAATTGTTCATGGGGTTCAGGGGTGCTGGTGTGATGATGTATTGGGTACTGTTGACATTCAGATCCTCTGGTTGCAAGAGCGGGGAGTGGGGGGATTTGACAACGAGGGGTGGAGAGGCAGAGAGATGCCACCCTGGGTGGTTGCCCATGTCACCCATATCAGAAACTGCCACCGATTCATTATGTTTGTGTGTGTCGTTGATATGCTTTATAAAAAGCAATGTAAATAAAATCACTATCTTCTATTAAGGATGCACCTAAACGTTCATATAACTATAACATGTTAGATGTATGTTTGGAGTAGTAGTCTTGATCTTGAGGAACACACACTCCGACACACATTGAATGTATACAGACCCTCATTCACCTCAGTGATCATGTGGCCATGAGTGTCATTACTCTCAGCATCCCAAGATAGCTGTAGGTTAGCTGTAACAATCTGGTTGTCTCTGGACAGTGACTTTGTGTTGATGATAGAGAGTGTGAGGGATGGGAGGTGTGTGGAAGACAGAGACTAATGGATGAGAGGGTAGAGGGAGAGTAATGAAAACTGTCGGTCCACATTGAGTATCACATGACTCTCCTAAAACTCTTTTTTGACCCTATCCTTTTAGCAATTCTTTAAAATTTGAGGCTAGCTGTTTACATTTTATTTTATTAAATCACCAAAGAGCATATTCTTGATTGAGTGGTTAACAAAACAGGAAAATATTTTTAAACTGTAATAATTATGTACCCAGTGATTCACACATTTATTTTTATTTCTGTTAATGCTGTCCAGTGTTTAATTCTACTGCTTCTGCAATTACAGGTTAATTGTTTGTGGTTATGAGTTACTTTACAATTAAAAGTGTATTTACAATGATGCTAGAAAAAGGCCCTTCAAACTACACTCTCCCCTGATGATACCATCTATCATCTCATTTTTTTCACCCACATGGACACCAGCTGTGATACTGTAAGTGCGAAGGTGGTTCACGTTTGGGCTGCAGCGCACATTAGAGTCACATTTTCTGCAACTGCATTACATGTTTGTGTGGTTTGCTTATCTGGTCTAAGGGTGGCAGTGTTGTTTCAGAATTCAGCTGCTCACCACTGAGGTTCCAAAAATCTATTCTGACAGCGATCTATTACTTAAGTGGACGATCACTTCAACTTGCTGTTCCCAAGTTAAATTTATTATTCATCCATGCTTAATATGATGCAACAGATTATATCTTTGTGGAAATAATCCCCACTCTTTATTCTAAGACTTCAAATTCATTAAATGAATCTGATTTTCTTGTTAGTAACATTTTTGAATGCCACAAGATATCTGATATGTCTTTACAAATTATGTTTTATTTAATTTTTGTGGATATGTAGATTTTTTTTGATACACTATTTGTACAGCAGCTGTAGAGTTCTGTAAAGCAGCTCAAGCCAACATACAGCAGGGGGCAAACCAGAGCCTGGAATAAATTGTAGCTTGTGGAAATAATTTCCTGTAGGGAAAATCTATTCCTGTCTTTTAAAGCTCACTGATGTCTGAATGTGTGTGTATTTGCTGAGTGGCAGGGGATCATGTGCTCTCAGAGCTGTCCCACTAAACTCAGTTGCATGTGGACTGCTTTTCCCCTGAATTAACCAATTCCTTTAACGAGCCACTGAATTCTGATCAAACTTTCATGGCGCTTCTTGATTTACAACTCCCCGGTCAGGTTCCACCGAGGCTCCAACAAGGAACAGGCCTGTCAGCGTCACTGCGTCATTTACACATTAAAAAGGCCTGCCGCTTCACCAATCAAATTTTCATAGAACATCACCTTTAAAAGTCAGAGATTTCTGGCGCTGTGTTCTTTGTGTGTCAGCGTGTGATAATCTTCTTGCCAAGTGATTTTTTATTATTTTTTTTTACTTCAGTGTCACATCTGTGACTCTGTGCCTCACCAGTAAATGTGAATTTGGTTTTGCATGAGCAAGCTTATGTAAGCTGGAACTGAGGGGCGCATGAGTGAGGATATAAAGTTAAGGGGATATTTTAAAAAAAAGGAAAAATTAATTAAAAAGATATCATCTCCTTCTATGCTTCAGTGAAAATACTGGAGCTCATTCAAATATCTCCCATGTGTGCAATCTTTAATTCTGGTAATATTAATAAACTCTGATGGAAATTTTCATAAATATATGTATTCCAACTGGAAAATAAAATGTGCCCAGACATATTCAGAAAACAGCAGAGCTCTGAGAGGAGCTTTGGACAAAAATAATCATGGCTAACAGACCAGGTAGGGGAGGCTATACTGCAAAATCCATTTATTTTTATTTTATTTTTTATTACAGAAAAATTGCATTTTATCATAATATTCTGATAGCTATTAGACAAAACAGTATATTGTCATTTCTGACTAGATTGTTTTTTCCATTTGTGTAATTTTGCTAACTTGTGTCAAACACAATTTAAAAGACTCACGCTTAAGACTCCAACTTGAGTCATACTTAATTAGCAAAAATACATTTCAGAGTCAACTTAAACTTCCGCCCTAAAGACTTGAGCAATTCTATCTATCTCATGTAAAGAAGCAGATTTTTGCTGTGAAAGGATGTGCTTGATTATTAGCGACGGAAATTGATGTATTAAGATTGTTAATGGCTCAGAACTTGGCCAGATGAATTGTAGCGTCACATAAAATTTACATACAATTTTTGACCATATAAATGATTCCCCCAAATGAATGTTATTACGTCAAATCAGAAGAAGAGAAAGAGAAGAAAAAAAGAGAAGAAAACAAACTTTCTAGTTTGTTTTTCCATAAAGTAAGTGAAAAGAGAATGGGAAGAAAGGACAAGAAATAAAGACAATACATGCATTAGCAGAAAAAATGGACAATCAAAAGAAAACATGGCGGAGCAGTGGTTGTACTACACATACCATAAAGAGGGACGGACAATGACAATGAGAGGTAGACAAGATAACACAAAGCAAAAGGGAGTTTCGTGTCACTTTTGAACAGTGATCCTGTGGCGGGCCTGTGCGGAGCCGGATACATCTACAAAGCAAACAAGCAGAGAAGCAGCCGGTAAGGAAGAGACTGTATTTTTGTGAAATCGCACTGCTGGATTGCCTACTTTCTGGATTAGCTTTAGCCTAGCCACCGGCTAGTTAACGCCTGTTGTCGGCTCTGTACTTTATTAAGGGGTGATTTTAATGGTTGAAATAATTGTTGCATTGTGATTTCTAACTAATGGATTTGATGACGTTAACAGTAAAACTATATATTAATTAAATAATACATAATTTAAACTAGATAAAATAACTTGAAAGTTCTTGTAAAATAAACATTCATGATTAATATCAAAAATATTAATTTGAAATGTTGCACTTCAAAGTTAGCTACAGAACTCAAATTAGTTACCTTGTTTATTTTACTTTATGCACTTTTAATTGATTCACAGTGGTTTGCATAGTATTATTTTCATGGTTTATTTAGTATTTTATTTTCAGTCTTAGTAAAATTAATTTATGTAAATTTCCCTTTTGGGTTGTTTGAATTATATATATATATAAAAAGGAGAATATGACATGTGAACATCTATGGTACAAGTGACATTCATACCCTAAAAAAATACGTTTTTTAAAATTTTAAGCAACAGTGACCCTTACATTTTTGATTCATACAGTACAATAAACGTAGATTATGAAGTTGAAAGAAAAGATGAAAAATTTAACTGACTTGGGCATGAGCATGTAACAGTAATGGAAGAAATGTTGCATGCAAATGCTATTGTACTAACTGCTTTGACAGATTGTCAACATGGTTCTAATTCTTTATGGCCTAATATTTCTCAGCCCATATCGTCAGTGTAAAAATCTACGCAAGGAAGTACACTTGGTACGGAGATAACACATTTTTGGGTGGATCCTAAACAGTAGGAGATAGGAGTTTTTTAGTGGGAGATAGGCACTAATTATTTCAAGCAATTTTACAGTCATAGTCATTTTAAATTCCTGAGAGATAATATTTGCTGTGGATCTTAAACTATAATCAGTTTGTTTACAAACTGATGAGCGCATTATTGTCTTTATATTAAAATGCATTAATTTAACCAGCCAATGTGGGAAAAAATAATTACTTTAATTAAATGAAGGACTGACTTTTGCTTTTGGTATCTGTTGAGCTGGAGAAAGTAATACTATTGTCGAAAGCCTTTTTAAAGTGATTCAAACTAGTAATGTTACAATGTTTCATAGAGTTTGTTATCTGAGAAACAAAATAAACAATTAAAACCTCCAGGAGTATTTATTGTTGACAGATTTTGCATTTTAAAAAAAAACAAACAAAAAAAAAAAAAAACAGACATTCTGCCTCCATATGTTTGATATTCCTTTGGGACCTACTGCATGTTTTTAATGACTGGAAATTTAGGCAATTTCACAAACTACATTTAAGTTACAAGTGATTTCCTTTCCCTTTCAGAATTTAAATGAAGTGAAATAATTTAAAGATGGCTTAAGAACACAATATTATTACTCTCACCAATGCTCTTCTCTACGCTCCATTTAAAGTAATTTCAGCATATTTTGGAGTACCTTTATCTTCTTTTTGGAAAAACAAAATACTATGAAATAATCTGATAAAAATCATGTCTTGACCATGGTGGTTACTGTGCTTTATTGGCTAGGAAATTGGGGAAACTTAAACCTTATAATCTATGCGATATTGTCAAGAGGAAGATGAAGTCCAAAGGACCCCAAAGCACTTCACATTACATCCAGTCATTCACATACATTCACACACTGATTGTAACCACTGGATTGTACCCACAGCTACCCTAGGGAAGTCTGACAGAAGTGAGGCTGCCTTGCACTGGCACTATTGGGACTTTTGACCACCTGCAACAGGCAAGGTGGGAGAAGCCTTGCCCAAGGACACAACAGTGGAAACGGACTAAGTGGGGGCTTGAACTAGCAACCTGCTGGTTACAGGACGAACTTCGTTCTACTACTGCTACCACTTCCGCTCCGGGGTTTCCGTCACATGTCAGCTGTACCACAAGCTGATTGCTTAGCCAAGGATTGAGTGCACAGACATCTACATACTTTTTGAAGATTTACATTTCCTTAAAAAAAAAAAATCACTTAATTTAAAATTATTTTGTGTGATATTCCAATTTTTTAACTAACTGAATTTTGAGGTTTCATTGTCTGTGAGCCATATTAGTAAAATTTACAATAAATAAAGACTTGAAATTTAACTAGTGTAATATATGATGATTCATACAACACCTAAATTTCACTTTTTGTGATGATTTTTTTTTTTAGATAATTGTAATAGAGATCGACAGAAAGTAAAGCTCCAGATACAACGTGTTCCAATTTGCATGGTTGAAATATATAGAAGGTAAAGACAGAACTACTTAAGATCAATTTAAATGAATCAATATAAAATTTGTATAGGTGATGTGCTGAATATTTGTACGAAGACCCGGTAAACAAGGTATCTAGTATAATTTTTGTGTATCCCCCATCACACCCTTTATGATGATAATCAAATTTTACAGTGAAGTGACACTGTCAACATTCATCATATTGTTTGACATGTTGAATTTCAAAGCTCTTGTAGAGCAGATGTAATGAATCCAAAGTTAGAGATGAGTGGTGTAGAACAGCCCCTGTTCTCCCACTCTTCTGTCATAGCACCCTTCCTAATCACCCTTCAACCCAACAGACCTGCCATACCTATTGTGCACCTCTCCAGGCTGCCAGCTCTCATGGCTCCCACCTTTTCTTATTCATTCTTTGATGTGTTCTCCAGAAATCGGTACACCTTGAGTGCAGTCTTGCAGTGTGACAGAGCCATCCACCCTTTTCTTCCTTGTCTCCTGTGTGATTAATTCTCAAGTCCAAAACAGTAACTTCCTCTGACATTAATTTCCTATGTAACATGACATCTCTGTAGCTGGTAGGACAGGCAGACCCATAGATGCCTGAATGCTCAATTCTTTCCTGTAATAAATCATTAGCCGTTAGGGACCTATGCGCCCTAAATGACTTAAACAAATGAACATGTCTTCTTTAATAAGACCTTCTATTACCCAAGTGTGTTTTAAAGGCAAAGAGATGAGGAAAAAAAGTAATATAAAACTATCCTTTTCTGAAAATGTGAACATTTTAGCAAATAACTAAACTTAATGAAATTCTGGTAATAATACACCATAGTAATTTTAAAATGTTATCTTGGTCTTTGCCAATGTCTGTCTGTCTGTCTAATTAATGTTGGATGTTCAAACCTAGATTCTTATGAAAAATAATCTGAAACTTGCCCTAAGTGGCTGGAAGGTTAGCAGTGATGTTTTGCAGCAAGAAGACCAAGCAGTCAAATCAGAGGTTTTTGTATAGGTGAATTTGCATGTTCTTCCTGTGCGTGTGTTGGGTCTGTTTCAATCCGAAAGAAAAATAGTGTAAATGAGCGATCAAACTTGAAATTGTTTCACACTAAAGATAGATAGATAGATAGATAGATAGATAGATAGATAGATAGATACTTTTGAGATCCATTAATCCTCAATGTTCCATATATTATTTAAAAGCAACTTTAGACAAGTGGGTGTTTAGCCTTGATTTAAAGGAACTCAGTGTTTTGGCTGTTTTGCAGTTTTATGGAAGTTTGTTTCAAATTAAAGAGTATAGAGACTGAATGTCGCTTCTCCTTGATTGGTTCTGTTTCTAGGAATGCAGAGTAGATTTGAACCAGAAGGCCTGAGGGTCTGGAGGGTTAAGATTATGACAACAAATCTGCAATGTGTCTTTTGGTAAGTCATTTAGTGATTATTAGAACTAACATAAGTATTTTAAAGTTTATTCTCTGAGCAACAAGGAGCAAGTGTAAAGACTAAAGAACTGGGGTGAAGTGCTCTTTTGAGATCCTAGGATAATAACTTCAGTTTTGTTTATGTTCAGGTGTAGAAAATTGTGGCGCATGCATTGATTTGTCATAAGCTTCTGTTCAGCGCTTCCATAGGTTCTGAGTCACCTGGTGAGACTGTTCTTTTGATGAAAGAATAACACCTATGATACCTGAAAATATTTGACTGATGAGTGAAAGAAGTGTTAGTTTGAAGATTTTATTTACATTTCAACATATGTTTTGTCTTACACAGTGCTTTTAAGTCATTGACATATTAAGCTCTATTTTAAGCTCTAATGGTTTAATGTTTTCCCTTTTGAATTCCTGTAAAACACTTTGAATTGCCCTGAATGGTTTTGTTGATATATATATACCTCCCATACCTTATCTTACCTTTCTTATGACTGATAGTGGTGCAAGAGCAAAACTGTGGTTTTGTGATGGACTGTATGCATTCACTAACTTGATTTTATCTGCTGTGCATTTTTGGACCATGATTGACTGGGAATGCTCAATTGTTCATGTTTCCATATTGGACTTGGAATAACTACAACAAAGGCATGCTTATGTACAATAATAATATGTCTATAAGTTAGTACATAATTCAATTCAAACCTTAAAAAAAAGAATTAAGCCTGAATATAAACTAAATTCAGATTTAGGTCGCCCCATCAGTGAATTGCGTGCTCATATTATTTACCTCCTCCTCACATTTTAACCTGCCACAGACTTCCAAATTCAAGCCGTTTCCTTTGGTGAGTGGGAGCTTCACAGATCACAAACATTTTAAATGATTCTAGGAGCAGATTTTGCACCTGCCAGTTTCTGTTTCATCCAATGTGCTGCTAACAGCAACTGTCTGTTTACTTTAAGGGACTAATTTATGTATTTATTACTGGACAGTTTGACCATCTGGAGTGTAAACCATTTCTTTTCAGACTCATCACTTAAGAAACTTAAAAAAACAGACACAAAAGAAACTGTGTGGTTTTATATAAAGGAAAACTTGTACAACTGTATTAACATTCAGCCATACGATGCCTGCACCTAATTAAACTTTAGTATCTTTTCAATGTTAAGTGCAATTCAATGTTAATTAACTTAGTAATGGAACCTTAGGGGCTTGACTCACTGAGTCAAGACAGTTAAAGTGAAAACTAAAACACTGAATCATGTGTAAAACATTTTTTAAAGAAGTTTAACTAGACAGGAACTCACCATGGGGTGGGTTCCCAAAAGTTTAGTTTACCCAGATAATTTCTTGGGACAAGCTTTACACAGAAAATCAACTTGACATTGAAATAATTTGCTGGAAGTCTAAAGATCCCTAACTTATCTAAACTCAAAAAAACAACCATTCAACTATACAATACATTCTGATTACATAAATCATGTTTCAATTTTAGAGAAAAATGTGGCTGTTGAAAAACAGATCATGATTTAAGCACAAATAAAATTAGCAAAATTCAGACAGAAATGCTGCATATTTTACACACAATCAGTGAACTTGCTTAAATTGCATAAGATATGCAAGAGAGTTTCACAAGATCGGAAAATGGCAGTACACAAACTCCAGCAAGTACTGTTTATTTCTGTGCATAAAACGTTATACATTGGGGCACATGATGGGGTGTGTGATCCAAGCAACTTGCATACAGTGAGACATGTCAAGTCGTTCAGGATAGATCCCCTACAACCTTACTTTGTAACACATCCTAACAGATCTTTGCAAATTAAAATGAGTTAGTTTTAACATTAATGTTATTGTACCCAAAAGCATTTTTTTAATTTCTACATTTTTTTGTATCATTTTAATCTTAACTGTGAGTTAATTATAAGTAACTAAAGGTAGTATGTTTCCGCTTCATTCATTTGGAGCTCGGCATTTTCCTTACTTATTTTTATTACACATGTATTCCTTGTATGAGAGACCTTAAGAAAGAAAATAAACTGAAGAAGCAAATAAGTGTTTCAAGCAAAAACCAGAACAGCCCAATACTGTGAGAACTGAAAACCTTAAGTGCAGTGATAAAATAGGCAAAGACCAAGGAAATAAGGTCAGTGGATATAAGTTATTGATGGATGACATCAGTTCAATATTCTCTTTCACTACACTCCAATTAAACCTTAAGCCATTGCTGTGCATTGCCACCAGTGCGGGGATCTGGCTTATCTCCTTTAATCCCAGGCCTGCATTACACCGAACATGAAGTTCTGCTACTTCAAGAGCATTACCATCTGACTGGCAGAGGAGTGCTGGTAGACAAACTCACATGCTGTTTTTCACTGTCAAAGAGGATTTACAAATAGCTAAAAATGAAGAAAAAATATTTATTTTTGTGCACATGAAGTATTTACTGATTGTGTTGATATTATTTTCAATTTTGGCAAAAATTAATGAGATGTAATGCAAAGTGACTACACAAGAAGTTACAGGCAGTTTGGGTTTTGTGATCCAATATATCACAGAAATCACAATATAATTTTTGGATATTGTGAAATCCAGAAATTAAGGAACTTTAAACAGAAGGAGCAATTGTTTCTTCTGTTTTGTCCATGGGATGAAAATTATGTTCGACGTTACTGCACCATGTAACCTCAGAGTCTTTAGTGGTATCTAAATTCAGCATTAAAAATGGATTATCAGATGTACTGATGTAACTGCTGATTTTCTCACCACCACAAATGTGAAATTCATTAAGCCAATCTTCCAATAATTTTCTGTATAGAGATCCTGTTGATAAAGCTGCAGGGCCCGATAGCTATCACATTTAATTAAACTGCTAATTATAATATTCAGAATCATATTTGGACTAAATTATTAAATGGAAAGTGCATGCAGTTTTTTTTTATAAATCTAGCATATTATATACTTCCTGTATTAAACTAAAGCAATCTAGGATATAATGTAATATTAAAAACTGCTCAAAATTTTAGCAAAGTTGTCCAATTTATTTAATTAATATTTTATGTATAGCTACTTTTTGTTTCACTTTACTTGACTGGTTATTGGCTGGTACTCGCAGAACAGCCAGTCCAGGAGAACCATTTATTTTCCTTGGTGCCGATTGTGTGTAGACCAGTGATTCAGAAGGCGTTTTAAAAAGGTTTCAATACAAACAGGACAGGGAACACTAAATGTGCCACATAGACCTGTAATAATCTACTCCCTATAGTCTAAATATAGGAGTAGGTATTAACCCTGCCGAGACAGGAAAGAATAAGGTACAGAACTTAGGTGAGACAAAATGGAGCTTGAACATGTTAAACAAAAATTAAAAACTGGTCAAGTTACACTATAAAGCCATCAGAGTGCAAAGTCAGAGGTCTGGAAATCTTATAAACTGGTAGTTAACGACTACAGTTAACTACTATTGGCTCGTCTTAAGTCTGTTATCCAGGTTGATTCTAAACTTCATATCTTCATACTTGGTCTGCCAGTGATAACTGCTCATTCTTTCCATTAAATTATTGTGAACATTGACCACCTAATACCACTCCACTGATGTATGTCAGGAGGCAGGCAAAAACCCAGAGCTAACTGTGGCCTTTTTGGAGCCCTAGGCATGATTATGGTTTGGTACCAATTTGTTGACAAAGTAGAAACAGACATGTATGGCCTCTATATGTGGACAAATGTGGCCAATATTTTGTTGATCTAGGAAAAAAAGAGATCTACCAATTACTGTATATTGATTTAAGTTGGGGAGGGGAATGGGGTTGGATTTTTTTCAGAATATGAAAGAAGCTCTACAGTATACAATTCAACAATATGTTCTGCAAATTGTAGATTTCATGTTTTGAATGATGAAAAAACAGTGGATCTTAGTTTGTTCACCTGTTAACAGAGCAAAACATTATAGTTGGTCCTTGTAGTCATTCATTCTTTATAAAAACCTCAACATGTAGCAGATCTACACCATTTACAACATCCTAAAGCCACAAACATGGCCACAAATATTTAAAACAGTTTTGTTTCTTACCATAAAAAATAGCTTAATCTAAAAATGCAATCTGTTAGATATCTTACTAAGATTTCTGTGAGCTAGAATGTTATTATTTTAACCATTTTATGTAAATTAAAATAATAGGTGAAGCAGAAGGTGAAAAAGCTTTATCTTGACTTTTTGAACACGTCCAGTCACTTAAAATAGTCACACTAGTAGCCCTTGAAGTTACTGACTTATTTAAAAGGAGACTAAAAATGGAATCTAACACTGACCAAAAAAAATTATAGACTCACATTCTGGTCATACCTAATAAGCTATTATTAATTAGGAGTTAGTTTTAGCATCAAGAGCTCCCAAAATATAAACAATAATGAGCCTTATTTGGATTTAAAATGTATTTATTAGTTTTTTCAGAAGCAACTGTGTAACCTAGCAGCTAAGGCCTCTCCTTAGCCTGTTCACAGAGGAAATAAATGCCAACAGTCATTCCTCTGAGATTGTTTCAACACCAGGTAAAAGCTTTTGCAGATGTAACATATTACAGTGAAGTTTGCATCTGACTTGATGCTACCAATTCCACAGACATGGAGAAATACAGCTCTTTAAACTACCTTTTCAGAAGCTACAAATCATACACTAAGTTTGGCTTGTAAGGATTCATGATGGAGGTTGGTGGTTATGTATTTACTGTTGTATTTTAAGTGTTGCTGCTTGTAGTGGAAGTGTTGGTGAGAATACATCATTGGTTATTATTTTCAAACATGCCAAAGAACAAGAAATGGGTAAGACCTGATAAAGTTGCATAGTAATTTAAAGTGGAATTAAGATTTTAAATATCTTAGCTTTTCAACATTTTACAGAGCACTATTCATTAAGTTAACCACATGGAAATGGCAAGATTATGGTAAATCTAAAGATCTACCAAGCCATGGGCTTCCGGGTAAACTGACAGTCTGACCAAGGAAAAATGAAAACATTGGTCAGAGACCCTGCAGAGACTTGTGGCTAATTCACTTTACAAAAAAATTATCTTAAAGAAAATCAATGTAAGGGTTCTCAAATCAGAAAAGAAATAATCCTCTTTATTTTTGTTTTGTAAAATAATTGTCATCTGAAAATAAACATTTTATTCTCAATAATGAGTGGTAAAATCCTGATTAGATTTCAGAAATCAAACTCATAATTGCTGACCAGTCCTTGCATATTTGCATTGGTATTTTGACGACTTATTGGTGGTGAGCTTCAAGTCTTTAAGCTGGTAGGTCTTTTTACCCCCACAATTATGATTTTCAGCTCCCTCCTCATACACACACACACACACACACACACACACACATATATATATATATACATCTGTAAAAATATCAATCAGAGCATTTGTGGAAGGAGCCATCAAGGCACCATCCAAACATGAGACAACAGGAGCAGCTTGTCCACAAAGAGTCCACCACAATACCTGTTGACCGGTGCAGAGGTCTCACTGAAATTGCTTGATTGCAGTGATTGCCTCAAGGGTGATCAACAAAAATATTAAGGTATGGGTACTACTGCTTTTTGAAAAGTTTTCTGATTTACTTATTTATTTTTGTGAATCTGTTGAACCACAACTCAGTAGCAATGTCAGCTTTTCATTTGCTAATTTTCAGTAAAATGTTAATTAATGTTGATTTTGTTTTCAAGTTATTTCAATTATCACTGCGAGCTTTTGGGTCATTAACAGAGAGGCACCAAAATATTTGTCCACGTATGTATTAAGTAAGAATGTTTCTAAAGCTGAAATGAAGTCAATCCTCTTGCAATGTCAAGTGAGTTAGCTGTTTTTCATTATTTATCAACACACCAATGATTATTAGAAAAATCATATTTCAAATAATGGTCTAAAGAAAAAATGTAATGTAGGATTGCTTTCGTCTTATAAATTAATCTTGATACATATAATTATGAGTACAAAATGTAAAACATGCATTATTTATGTGGATATTCACAAATATAATGTGATGTGTGTGTCCCAGCTTTGCCCCTCTGGAGCAAGAGGGTATTTTGTCATCAGGCTCAGGTCAAATCACCCATGAAGCTCGTAGTTCCTCTGGGATCAACAGACACAAACTAATCTTGGGTCTGAATTATACATGGTCCAGTTGCTTATATTGATTGGGATGAAGGAGAGTATGTAAGAAAATGTTGAAAAATACAAGATTGTTGCCACATTTACCTTCAGAAATCCAACTTTAGAGCTGTTTTTGGAAAATTGTAATCTTCCTAAAAAATTGCTTTTTGCTCTCTTTTTTGCCAGAAGACGATTAGGCAAGAGTCACTTTTGGCAAAAAAAATTACTTAGGCCATTATTTTAGGAAGGTGACGAAATGTAGAGGAACGTATTACACAACAGCTTGCCATCAAATTGTTAAGAGATTGGCAAAGATTCAACAGTAATTATTATTTTTTTTATCATTATGAAGTGCAATATAAGCCAGGATTCAGGGCTGTGGGTGTAAGCACAGAGTGTAGCTTATTGATTCTTGTCTAGTTCAAGTTCATGTATATTTTTGAAATGGGACAATAAGTATTGATGACAATTTACATATAAATACAGAAGGCTATCTCCAAGTGGCTAACTTACATCTCTAATCTCATTGGAAGGTTGATGTTAAAACATGTTTTAAAAGAAACAATGAAACCACAAAACAACATTACTAAATAAGAAAATGTATGAAATGACCATGAAATGTATACATATTTACATATTAATAATGTTGAAATTTTAGGCTTGACAAGAGCTCATTTTTAAGATGTTTTCTAAATGAAATAGAAATTGAAAGGTGTCTGATGTTACTTGGAATTGGATTCCAAGTATGAGATGCATGATATAGGACAAAGTAGCTTCACCCACAGCAGTTTTCCTAAGAAACTCTAGAATCTGCCCTTGTTCACTCACTGATAATCTTTTGAATAATTATTGTAACAGAAGTGGAGCATAGCCATACAATATTTTACAAAAAAAGACAGAATTATTTGACCAATCTCTTATCATCTTTTTACCACATGAAGATGCAGTTAGGGCCCTCTTTTTTTTTAATCAAATACAAGGACCAAATAAGGTGAATATAGAATTAATTCATTTTAAACCTTGTTGCACATCTTTACAAGGGGCCCAAACATATGTGTTTGTTTTTGTGAGGCTATAAGACTGTCTTCCTCTACTACAACAACCACAGGTCAATGGTTAACGTAAACCGCGACGTGTCACGACGTTTGACAAAAACATTTACGACAGTGTCATGGCGACGCACGGGGTCAGTTTTGAGAGTTCCAGCAACATCGAAGAAAGGAAAGAAAAGAAGCGTCAGGCACGACAAGAGGCTATAGATAAGGTAAAAGCTGTGAGCGCAGAGAAAAACAATATTCGTTAAAGTAAAGTTATATCACGCACACATGTACTGCTTAAACCATACCGGTATTGTTCGAATAAACGCTAACCTGCTAGCACGGCTAATAACTACGACGGCACCATAATGTGTGGGGTCTATTTTATGAAATTTTCCGTTGTCCTGTAAAGCTAACAGTTTTTGTGTGACTTAACAATTTTTATGTGTCTGGATCTGTAGATAGCTCCAGACTAAAGGAAGGAACTTACTAGCTAAACACTGAATGAGGCAGATAGCAGAGCTCTTCCTATATTTTAACGTTTGCTTTATGTCTCAGCCACATTCATCCATCGTGCCCAGTTTGATGCTGAGGCCAGTGTCAGTGCTGTAATCTCATATGTACACAGCTTCACAGCTGAAGGCTATCTGTGTGCATTGCAGCTTTGTTTACACTCCTCTCAAACCAGTAGCTGCTTCCTGGAGAGGCACATTTTAGGGCTGTGAACGCCTTAATCTGTTCAGCTCAGGTGTGCCACAGGGATCGAATTATGTCAGCTAAGGCTAAAGTGTGATTGGCTCAAAATGAGTTAAGACTTTATTGATGTTAACTGTTTGATTTCTAAGCAATAAGCTTGGAACTTTAAAGCTCAGTTTTCATCTGGATGGGCTACAGATGAAAATTAGCCTCTGTGGCTAACTCTGGCTTATAATGTGATGTGCATTTTTCCCGTTTGAAATAAATAAGGTTCTCTGATGCAGGTAGTTTTAAATCTGCCATAATATGAGTTAATTATAATATCATCCTGATTTATGCACCAAATCTGATGTTCCTAAATGTAAACAAGTGCACCAAACTACATGCTGATGACTGATGTTTACTATGAAATGTATTTATTATGAATTCGGTGGAAGTTCTTGGTTTTAATACAAAAAAAAAAAAGATTTGATCTAAGAGAAAATGGACTGATTATGATTTCTTGCCATCTTAATTTAAAGTGATTCTTCTATCCAGCTTTTCTTTGTGCAATCTGGTCTATCAGACTTCCACAAAGAATATGTAACTGAATTCTTGGTTGCAACTACTGTTTAGGGATGTATGTTATACACTGATATAAATACTCAGTGTAGGCTATAATCTCTCCTCTCATCCTCCAACTTAATTCAGGCAAAGCAGCAGTATGAGAGAGAAGAGAGAAGAAAGGAGCTGAAGAGGCAGAGAGGGGAGGACACATGGATTCTCCCTGAAGTGGACCAGAGGCTGCAGCAGATAGAGGAAGTAAGGACAACCACTTGGTCAATTGTTAGATTAGTTTGTCTTACCAGATATTTAAATGACAAAAATGATTTGTGCTTGTATTTTGTTCCAATAAACAATCAACCAGTGAAGACCTGCTGTGTTTTCATCTTTTGCAATGATGTCCAGTGCTGAGAGAATGAGTTAAAGAGTTGGAAGTGTTTACCCTGAATCCAATCAGACTGGGTCTGGTAGGATCTCTGGATAGGAGATCCTACCAGCAAGAAAAGCAAGAAAATATCATGAAGCTACACTTCAAACCATCTCCAGGTTTTTTTGCCCACACCTTCATTTGTCAGAAATTGTTGTTGTGTAGCCAGTGTTATTAATGTGTCCTGCTCTGTGATATTGCACTGCACAATGTATGAAAAAAAACATCTTTATTGCATTATTGGCGTGCCGTTTTAGTATGAAAAGGATTGCTTGTTGACTGTTATATTTGCTTTTGTGTCTGACAGCTCTGTAAATGTAAATGACAAAAACAGGGGAACTAAAGCTAAATGTGAACATCCAACAGGAAGGTTCTGTCAAAAACAAAAAGAAGAAAGAGAAAAAATCCAAGAAGAAGAAAGAGAAGAAAAACAAAGTCAAGAAGGAGAAGAAAGCTGAAGGAAATGGCTCCAGTGAAAGTTCCCAGGTAAGTTTTTGTACTGCTGCATGAAACGTATGAACAAAATCTGCTCCTGAAAGAGAGATGGGAATTCAGCTTTTCTGGACTAAAGTTATGCCGCAGTTGAAATAATTTAGGCTCTTCCAGACTTTGTTGTGATAACGGTATTTTATTTTGATTTAAAACCTATGTTTTTAGCTGTTCTAAAGCAGTTCTTTATGTGATTTCTTTTTAACATTTGGTTGGAATTTTGGTTTGCTGTTAATTCATATTGCACCCCCCTCCTGTCGTTGTTTCAGGACTCAGAGGAGGAGTGGGTTGAGGCTCAGACTCAGCCTGTAAAAGCATGGAAGGTTCCAGTGGAGCCCAAGGCTTCAGAGGGCGGCCTGAGCCCAGCAGAGAATATCCAGGTATGTTTACTACAAACTCCATAGCAGCTTACACACTGTCATGGAGTCATTACCAGGTCCCTGGTGATTTCTGCATTTTATTACCTTTTCAATTTATATGTCTTTCTCTTTCTTCTGATCGCAGTAATTCATTCAACTTCTTTTTCTCTGATTATGTCTCCATCTCAAAGAGAGACGAGTGGATGACTTTCGATTTCTTGGCTATGAAAACGACGTCCACTGCGGAGAGAAAAGCAGAGAAAGACCGACAGAAAGAAGAAGAGAGAGCCAAGGCTCAGGCCATTGAACAGGTGCATTTTTCTTCTGCTAATGGGTTGGCTTCATTTTCTGCTTGTAAAAAGTTAAGATGAACCAAAAGTATTTGAGACTGAGGAGTGTTGATTTGTGTTTGTTAAAGAGAATTAAGGAAAACACCATATTGTCATTTGTGTTGGTCATGCTGCTGTTTTTGCTTCCTTTTTAATAAATTATTTACATAAGCATGTTCCAGTTCTTGTAAATGTGGTATTTACATAATATTGATTGTTCCAGGCTGGTTTGCACAAATTGGAGCTAAACCCATACTGGAAAGATGGAGGGTCTGGTTTGCCTCCAGAGGACGTCGCTCATACTGCAGCAAAGAAAGGTAGCAGAGTATGCTCATTTTGTTGCAGTGTTCTTTTACACTCATTATTCTCAAAAATTATACTTAAGAAAAAAATACTGTTTTATTTTTGCTTCTGGTCTTTGTTCTGGTTCACAGGGCATTGCACAAAAACAATGAGACACATTTATTTAATCCCCTGTAATCACCTCGTTTTCTTTTCCTTCACTTTCTTCAGCTTTCCACTAACCCTGCTGTTTTAGAATCATCTTCTCTGTTTTGAACTTGTTTAACCTTCATTCAAAAACAAAGTTTTTACTTTTCAAAATACTTGTACATTTTCAAATCAGATTTGTCCATAAAAATGCCATGTTGTGCATTTTATATATTCTCCTCGCTTTTTCATTCTCGAGATATATTTATCCTAATTTTATAAAATTCACAAAAAAGTTTATTTAGAATCTCTTGTCTTTTATTTTTTATTTTATTTTTATATTAAATATATTTTTAACACACTGTCACAATGTTTACTATGTTGTATTTTCATAAATCAGATAAAACCAGACAACTTTAACATTGCTTGTTTAAGATATAAAAATAAAATGTTTAGCTATATACCTTTTCCCAAAGCCCAATCCCAGGGAATCCTAAAAATTTGCCTGATCTTAGTTGGTTTTTACTTGAAATGTTTGTCAGCGCAAGTCAGTCAGAGCAGCCAATATTTTTCTTACTTCACTCTTTACCATAATACAGCAAAGACTTCTGTTCTCTCCCCATATTTATAAATACACAAATATGGGTATGCGACCTAAATTTCTGAAACTACAGAATATGAGGTAATTCAATTTTCAGGATTATTTTGGATTGCTCCATGCATAATCTCCTTTAATCCATTTTAAGGTGCTACATTGGTAGAATAGCTGATACATCCTCTCCTGAAGTGGCATCTAATTAACCTCCTTTGGATCTATTTTACATAAAATCAGGTGACCTTAGTGTGGTATGGTGGTAAATGGAAAAGAAAAAAAAATCAAGGTTTTATTTGCGTTTTTGTGAATATTTATGTTTCTGCTCTGTTTATTCCAGCAGGCCCTGTAGTGAATGATGGCGGCCTGAGCTGGCTGAGGAAGAGCTACCAGAGGATGAAGGAGCAAGCAGAGCGGGAGCAGCGTAGTCTCAGCGATATTGTAGCTCAGAGATACGGGGTGAGGATTGACTTCTGCACACTCTCGCACATTCACAGGCGCAAATTAGTCGGCACATTGGAAAGTATAAAATTTTAAAGTGAGCTAAAAATCAGCCTACCAGGAACAAATCAGCATTCAATCTGCAGATGGTTTTATAGCTGAGGTGAAAGATTTGAACATTGTATGAAGAGCTTTTTGATGTCCTCCAAAAATATTTAAAGTCTTTATTGTTTCTTCTTTATCAGTCAATGGAGGAATTTCAGAAGAGACTCGCCGACGCTGAGAAAGCTCTGCATGGTGAGAGTAGAGGCAACAGAGAGCGTTCAGCGAGAGAAGGATGGAGGAGAGAAGAAGAGGATGACAGGGAGAGGTGGAGAGCAAGAGAGGATGATAGGCAAGTTCGAGATCGGTGGAGAAAAAGTGAAAGAGACCTGTCACCCCGGGAAAAAACGAGTTACAGGAGGGGAGATACGAAGGAGAGGGATAGAGGAAGAGAGGATGACAGAGGCCGAGACGGAGAGAGGGAAAGAGGGAGCGGACGAGACAGAGGCAGAGATGACGAAAAAGACAAAAATAGGGACAGAGAGCGAGACAGGGATAGGCAAAGAGATAAAGAAAAAGACTTCAGCACACGAGCATCTTCATCATCATCTGGAGAGAGTTGGAATCAGCGCTCTTCCTCTCTTGGCTCACTACAAGGTCGTTTCCTCAAACCATCAGAGGATGATGATAGTGTTGAAGGTGAGGTTTTTTTTTCAGATGTCTGATAGAATCCTGTTAAAAATTGATTCATGTAAGTTGAATAAAGTTATTGCGTCTTAAATGTTTTAACGAGATGCAACAGTGTTGCTAGAAATAAAGAGGAAAACTAACTTTTTATTCCAGTTTAATCATGCTAGGTGTCTTTGTCTGTGAGATCAACCTCTCTTATACTTTTCTGCAGCTCGTCAGCGTCCTCCTCCAACTCGACCATCCGTCGGCTTTTTGAAACCGAGCGCTGATGATGAAGACTCTCCCCAGAAGCAGAGTAGTATTCAAGCCTGGAAAAAACGTGGCACATCTGGCCAGGAACCCGACAGGACTGAAACTCCTCAAGAAAACAAAACCCAGTCAGAGGGGACCGGAGACACTCTTCATGTTGCTTCATCAGCAAGGTCTGAGGTTTTCTGCTTGTTGAACTGAAATCGTTACTAATTTGTTTTTGCAAAATAACTAAAGCTCAGCCAGACTGGATGGAGAGCAATTTAATATTGATTCCTAAATCCTGCCACGGATAATTTAAGTGGATTTTGGTCAGGACTGCAGGTGGGTCATTCTAACACTTCAATAGGCATATCAAGGCACATTTAGTTGTATGGCATCATTCATACATATAATCCATTGTGCTCCAGAGGAAATCGAAGGAAATATAGTAAAAATAACAAAAACTTTTAAACTTTGCTTCAAAAGAGAGCTCAATATTTAAAACTTAGAAGATTTCCATAATTTAATATTTAATCTCAGGCTTCACTCTCTCATCAGCGATAAAGAGAACAGCTCCTTAGTGAGAATCTTGAATCGAAAGCTGCAGAAAACAATTCGTCCCTCGTGATTTAAAGGAGTAAAATTAATCCCCTTTGAACTTATCTATTGCCTCTATGGCCAGATGTTTATGTCCTGTTCAAAGTTGAACCTCCAGATTCAAGATTTATGCAGCTCTAATAAGTTTTATTCCATCCATCTGTCTTCCCATTAACTCTGAACATCTTCCCTGTTCCTGCTGAAGAAATGCATCCCCACACCATGGTGCTGCCACCACCATGTTTCAGCATGGGGATAGTGTTTTAGGTGGCATTTTGCATGGGTCTGACAAAGTTGGTTTTGCTCTGATCTGACCGAAGTGAGTTCTTCCACACATTTACTGTCTCTCTTTCAAGAACAGCTTTTTTGCCTCTTTTCCTTAAAGGCCAGATTCATGGCATGAGCTGAGAAAGTAATCACACACCTATTTATTCTTATGTACCAATTTAGTGACTTTTCATGGTAAACTCATCTATTTCATTGAGTTCTTTTGCAAAAGTAAATGGTCATGGATTCCCCCAACGTAAAAATGCTCTGCTGCTCACAGATTTCAGCTCTTAGATGATCGCAGTGCTGATTTACAGACCTTTTAAAGGTAACAATAAGAATGAGAATAACATTTCAAAGCAAAAAACACCCAACCTAAAAATAAAAAGTAATGATTCAGGTTTTCATGGTGTGCTGGTCTTACATGTGGGCCAGATGTCAGAGTATCGCTGCTTTGTAAAACCTACGTTTCGCCTCATTAGACTAAGTTGTTTTGGTAAACGGGCAGTCAGAACCCCCTGCAGCATGAAATGAGCCTATATGGTGGGAGCAGACGGAAATGATCCTGTGAGGGGTGTAATAGCGTAGAACGACGCTTCCCAGGCAAGGCTCTTATTATCGCTGGAGGGGCCCGACAACTCAAATGGATCAGATCAGATAAACAGTGGGAGAAGAAGCAAACAACTAAACGGTTAAATTAAAAAGTTCACAAAAACAATTTTGAGAATGGAAGACTATTGGGGGGGGGGGGAATGTTTCTGAGTCAGCAAGGCAGATGTGTAATCCAATGTTATTTTTGATCTCTTTTTGCCCTTTGGCCTCCTTTTAAATCGGTTTCCATAGGACTGAGAATGATAGTGAGGAGGAGGCAGAAGAAAAGATTCCACTGCTGTCAGAGGAAGAGATGAACAAACTGGGGTCAAAGCTGATAAAGGCAGAGATCATGGGAAATACGGTGAGTTTTAAAATGTTTTATTGATGTTGGTCACTGCAACACTAGAAGAGCTTTAATGGAGAACAAGCTGTGCCACAGTTGTTTCAAGTGTTCATAATCTCTCTATTTTATCTGCATTCTCTACTTGTTTTCTCTCCTAGTTAAAAAGAATCCAACGAAGCTTTTTTGGATAAGATTGCGAGCATAAACAACGAATTTGACTTTGATTTTCAAGCTCTCAGAAAGTGCAGACATAAAGCATAAATATATAAACTGCAGATGAATAAAATAAAGAATAGTATGTAAAGCTATTTATTTTTTAGAAATAAAAAACGGGGAAAGAGGCAGTGCAAATGTGACAGTGTAAATACACCTGTTTTGTTTAAGAGCAGACTATTCTGGCTATAAGGTGTTTATCAGAGAGACAGTCTGGGGAAAGGAACTCTCTCTATGGCAGCTGGTTTAAGCAAATTGTTCTCTGTTGCGGGTAAAAGTCTAAACAGATTGTGTCCAGGATGTGTGTGGTCTGCAGAGATGTTAGCTGACCTTTTCCTGGCCCTAGATCTGTACAAGTCCTGGATGAAAGGAAGGTTATCTGTTTTTTTTTTTTTTTTTTTTTTTTAGAGTGCACCAAAGTATATGAAAAACTTTTTATCATTATAGGGAAAAACCTGGTCTGAGGATGCTCTATTGGGAATTCTTACTGTTCTGTTGAGAAATTTTGGATCCTACCTTCTATATCGGGTGGGCAATCCTGGTCCTCGAGGGCCGGTGTCGTGCAACTCTTAGATGTCTTCCTGATCCAACACGCTTGGATCCAACAGCTGAATCACCTCCTAAGTGCAGACAAGTTCTCCAGAGTCCTGCTAGTGACCTCATTATTCTTGTTGAACTGAAATCAACAGTTCAACAAGATGTTGTCGGGATTCTCACACGACCCGTCACACTTGTTCTGTGTTGCTTTTGATGTTACAATGTGGTTCTAGTCCGATATGAAGAGGGCTGAACTGGACTGATACCACCGCAACCCTCTAGTAGTTTACTCCATGATACAGTGACCTTCTCACTATTTGGTATGCGGTCACATTGTTATGTTTGATTGGTGTGTGTGTGTGTGTTTTCAGGCTATGGTTGAGAAACTGAAGTCACAGCTGGAAGCAGCTCAAAAAGCAAAGGAGATTCATGCTGTCAGAAAGAAGGAACATGAAGCAGCTAAGTCGAAGCAGGTTGGTAAATCTCCCTTAGCGACTCCTTTTACTCACTTCGGCTGCAGTGTTTATGGGTCTGCTGTGAATTAGAAAAAATGATAAGCAAAACTTTCCACCGATAGAGACGATGACTGAATATGCGAAAAGGGTCAAATAAAAGACAGGACATATTTCTTTTAAACGTGTTCTATTCTTTCTTATTATTTCTGAGTGCAAGCTGTTCCTGAGAGCTTTTACTTCTTGTGCTGATAACGATACTCTGTTTCCAGCAGAGTGCAGTTATCAGCTAACACTCACATATGCGCAGACACTTCGAAAAACCGACTCCTATCCAATCATGTAGACAGACACACAGGCAACAAATAAGCTTTCTCATCACTCACAGATTAATCTTTTACTACCACTAAAAGTCTGAATGTGAATCTGAAAGCCTTAAACCTATATTTGTTTTAGACTTCATAGATCCAATGAGAGCTACAAACTGCTGCATCAATCACACTCAGCATGCTGTTAAAATACGAGCTTGACACACAAGCTTTGCTTCAAACATAACTAAACTCTCCACTCTAATGTCTGTTTGCTTCTAAAAGGGAGTCCGTTTGAAGTGAGTTTGGTCTCGTTTTCCTATCTGGGTTGAAACTGCTTTTGTCGAGCACTTCAGTGAACCCCTAATGATCGGCAAATGCCCTTTATTTGTCACCAGGGCCTTCCTAATGTTGAGTCTCCTCATTTTAATGTGTTTTTTAAAGGAAAAATTGAGAAGCTGTAGCATGACATCTTTTTCGACAGACATCATTTAGACCGTTTCTGACACAGTTATTGAGACTTCATATTTAAAAATAAAATAAAATACTCTCATTGCTGTAGCATATTCCTAACCCAGAAAGCAATAAAGATTATGAAATAAATTTATAGTTTCATATGAAATAAATTTAGCTAGGTTTTGTAAATCCTCCGTTAATAATTATAGTTTTAAAGAGTTTCTTTAGCTTGTGGATTGATACCCAAACCTGTTTTACCAATGTCCTGTCCTTTAAAGGGCTGTTATTAACAAAATTTATGTAAACTTCTGACTTTGAAAAGTAAACAGAAAATAGTCTCTTTATTGACTTCAATAATTTTTTTTTTTATTTCTTGCATTTTTCTGGAATTTAGCAAATAAAAATAATTTTGGTAATCCTAACTGGCCTTAAAATGTTAATTGTCATTTAATGTCACAGAGGGAGGACAAAAAAAATATTTCTTAAAATTTCTGGGTTTGACTGTAAATTTTCCCAAACCCACTGTCTCAGCAATAGATAAACATAAATAAGTAGTAAGATATAAGTTTTTTAAAAAGTTTAAAGCAACTGGAACTGTCGCAAACAAGGCTGGATGAGGCCTTTTAGGGTCACTGGTTTCTATAATAACCATCAGACAATGGATCATTCTCAGTATTCAAGTACGCAAATATCTTCTTCTGTACTTGGCTGCAGTTGAATGTCTCTTTTTACCGAGCACAAGGACACAGGTCTGTAGTTCTGCAATTGGAGCGGAGCGTACTTGATGATGTCGCCGCTCAGCTAAGATCTGTGACAAAGTTTCAATAAATGGTCCAGTTTTACTCTCGCATGGGATTATTTTCACATTTATAATAGAAAGTCAAATAAAATGAATAGTTAATTTGATAGATATCAAATATACATAATTAAGAATAAATGTCGATACAAAGTAGAAAACCTTTAAAATGAAGGACTATAGTTTTCATTATTGATTTATAAAAGCTTTACTAAGTAAATAATGATTGTTAACCACTCTGTTAATTTTCCCAAATTGTTACCAGTAAAGCATGGTTACCTGCTAAAAAATGAAAAAGAATATAAGACTATTTCCTTAGAAATGATTTGTGTCTCAACAAATAATATTAGATGATGAGCAGCTTTAAAATTATGCAATTGATGGAAGAATTGTAACAGCACTTGTGACACCATCAATGATGTTTCACAAGTACAAGGAAGGGCTCATATTGAGAAACAGCCAGTATCTACAGTGAGTTATTTGGGAGTTGAGAGGAAGCATCAATTGCTTTATTACTATCATGAACGTAAGCATTTGGTTGTTGCTGCTATTGAGGCTTTAACTGGAACTTTATGCTTTGCTCAGATTAGTCCAAGAGTTTTCAGAAGCTTTCCAATGTTTTGGGTGAAAGAGAGGGTGAATATTAAACCACATGGCCACTATAAAGAACTTTGGATGATCTGTGATGCTGTGTGTCTTCCAAAATCTCTGGGAACCTTACAAGACTAAATGTTGTAGGAACTTTAAACCACCACGGCA
This sequence comes from Brachyrhaphis roseni, assembly GCA_903066815.1. Lineage (NCBI taxonomy): Eukaryota > Metazoa > Chordata > Actinopteri > Cyprinodontiformes > Poeciliidae > Brachyrhaphis > Brachyrhaphis roseni. Next base: position 17,575 of record CAEFZY010032828.1, on the reverse strand, counting down.
ATAAAAATAGAGATCTAGTGCCCTCTTATAGAAAATGGAAATTGGATTTCCTAAAAACCTTTGATAATATTCTAAAAGATCCGGCCAAATTAACACAAGGCGTTCACATGACACAACCTCTACCTTTTCCCTCCCAGTCTATTAAAAACCCTATTTAAAAACCTGTGCACGTGTGTGTGGGAGAGATCCCTCTCCGGAATGTTACAGGGAAGGACTCAGTTCTGTTCAGTTGCCCCAGTTGGTAGAAGGGTGATAAAAATTTCAGTGTGAGATCTTTGCTAATAAAATCTAAATTTGTTTCTAAAGCTTCTTAGACATGTCTTCACTAGGGGTACCAATGAGTGTGGTGGGCTCTTTAGAAGAGCAGAGAAATGGAGCACTTTTCCAGGAGGCTCGAGAAATGTTTCTAAACACACAGAAAAATCGTAGTAATGTTATTAGACCTTTATATTTAAAGTAAGAATCTCATTTGCAGCGGGAGGGCAGTAGTTTTCCTCTCCCAGTGAAAAGGTGTAATGTAGAGACCTTTTTCACTTGACATGTCATAATTCTTTGGCTTTGGTTTCCCTATTAGCTGAGAGGTATTTGTTCAGTCCAGCCTGGAGGTCTATTGATTTGCGTTCATTTTAAAACTTAACATTTGTGTCTTATTATGGAGGCCTTTTGGCTCATCTTCAGTGCTCAATGTCTAACTCTTTTTTTCTGCTCTCTTTTATATTTATTGTTTTTCCTGAAAACTTTTATCCATGAAAGGTCTGACTGAAGTACAAAAAATGTTCTTTTGTGCCTTTTTTTTTATGACACCACAGCTTTATTTTTATGAGACAACCTCCCATACTTTGCTACTCTCACCTCCCTTTTACGCATCTATCCGTTTGCTCCATGCACTTTTTACCCGACCAACTGCTGTTACATAAGGCCGTTTTTCTTCTGATTTGCAGCTTCCATCAAAGGGAAGAATGTTTGAGAGACCGAGAAAGGCTGTAAATGTGTTTCTTTTACAAATCAAGCATAAATCATTTCACGCTTTTGACCAGATTTCTTTAAAGCTTAAAATCATTTATTTTTGTTTCAGAGTTATATTCAAAGTGAAGCTTAAATTAGATCAGAATGTGAACATCTTAACTAAGGAGGGTAGGTTAGGCTCACTTTCCTTTACAAGTTGCATTTTTTCCAAATTAAATAAACAGAAAACATATATAGAAGATTAATTCCAGTTATTTTGTAAAACTTTTAGACTACTTTGACCCTGGCTGAATGTGTTTTAAAAGTTTAGTAATGTGTGTTTTTCTGGGTCTGCATGTTCTTAAAGTTATTCAAACTTCACACATCCTGAAACTTTGGCAGATATCCATTGTCCATCTCTCACCCTCCTCTCATTGGGCAAAGTCTGACAAGTCGACAGAAAAGCATGTATTTTCAAATTTTACTTAACCATTTTCCAAGTCTGGAAAAGTTCAGAAAGAACAAACACTGAGACTGAAAATTTTTTGATTTTCCCTGTTTCTTGTCTTTAACATTAATGGCTAGCACTTTACAAATGTTTAGCAGTAATCAACATTTATGTAATTATTTATCTTTAATTTGCCACATCTTTAACATTTTGCTCACCAATTCCTCAGTTCTTGACCTTTTTTTTCTCATGTGTCCTGCTTCGTCATTCCAGACATACCATTATGAAGAAGCTGGTTACGTACATTTGCCAGGACATTATTTGCCAGAAAGCATGTTTGCTTTTCTTTTAATTGTTCCACTTTTGTGGAGATAATGCTTGTGTGGGTTTAACAGTGTCAGTATGTGGGGTGTTCCTAATTAAAGCTTGCCAAATTCTTCTCAAACTTTATTGAAGCTATCTTTTCAAAATAATATTTGAAGTTCTGATCTCTGTCTCCTTTTTGGTCTTTTGAAATGCAGAAAGATAAGTTAATAAACAGACATGTTGTAACCTGGTGCATTTTGATTTTTCTTTCTTTAGGTCGGTAGTCAGTCAAGAGAAGACCAGGAAGTTTTACTGTACAGAACGGATGAGTCCGGTCGGGCCTGGCCCGTGAAGGGTCCATCTGGACCCCAGGAGCCCCGTGGCGGACGCCGGAAGAAGAAACCGGTAAAGATGATATGTTATGAATGTAGAATAGTGGGGAAATGTAACATTGTGATCTTAACATAACCATGCAGGAGAAATGCAGATTGGGGATAGAAGTGTCACTTCATGTTTTTTTTTAGGTTTGTTAAATGGTGAAAAGACAGCAGCAAATCTATTTGACTCTGAATTATATGTAAAATAAGCAGTAATGTCCAGAGTATGTTTTTCCCAGTTAGTCTCTCGATAGCTCTACATTCGGCATTCTGTAATTGTGTATCCGTCAAGTCAAATTTGTTTGTATTGCACAGTTCAGCAATAAGGCAGTTCAAATTTGCTTTACATTACAAAAACATAAATCGAATAACAAACAGAAAAAAATATCACATTACAGTGGCAGAACAAAGAGAAGTGATAAAAAGGTAATGAAAAGTTGTAATTCAGACCACAGTTAATTTATTTTCCAGTTATTATGATTCAAAAGCAACTCTAAACCATTGGGTCTTAAGCTTTGACTTAAAGGAACTCAGTGTTTTCGGCATTTTTCTAGACGTTTGTTCCATATTTGTGGTGCATAGAAACTGAATGCTACTTCTCCATGTTTGGTTCTGGTTCTGGGGATGCAGAACAGGCCAGAACCAGAACCAGAAGACCTGAGTTGTCTAGAAGATTGATACAGCAGATGTTCAATGTACTTTGGAGCTAAGCCGTTCAATGATTTATAAACTAACAAAACTATTTTAAAATCCATTCTCTGAGCTACTGGTTTTAGTGAGAATGTGAACATCAGCATTCTGGATCAGCAGCAGCTGACTGATTGGTATTTTTAGCCAGACCTGTGAATACGCTATTGCAGTAATTGATTCAACTAAAGATAAACTCATGAATATATTTCTAGATCTTGCTGGGATGTTAGACCTTTAATCTTAGAAATGTTCTTCAGGAGATAGAAGGCCGACATTATGATTGTCTTTATGTCCCTGAAGATTCAGGTCTGAGTCCATCATCACTGACTACATTTTGAGTCTGATTAATCTTGATCATTCCTCTTTAGGTTTAAAGATGATAACTTCAGTTTTCTTTCTGTTCGGCTGGAGCAAGTTCTTGCACATCCAGACATTTATATGTTCTAAGCATCTGTTCAGAACTTGGATGGGTTCTGAGTCACCTGGTGACATCGTAATGTAGATCTGTGTATCATCTGCATAGTTATCATACTTAATCTTATGTCTTGTTATAACCTGAGCTAATGGGAGCATGTAGATATTAAATAGGAGGGATCCCAGGGTCGAATCTTGGGATATCTCAAATGTGACTTCTGTCCATTATGATGAAAAGTTGCCTATTGATACAATAGAGGTCCCTGTTCTTTAGGTAAGATTCGGACCAGTCAGTACTGTACCAGGCAGTCCAAACCATCTGACATACTTTAATCACAAACCTTGTTATTTACATAAGAAGAATTGGTCTTTTGTTTTATTTTTAGTGTTTTACCCCCTCATCACAATTCTCTTCTTTGTCTCTATTCCAACCGCTCGCTCAGATTGAGACCCATGTTGATGGCGAGCGTGTTCGCTACTTCCAGGATGACGACAGCGTCGGACTGCAGGAGATGGTTAGGAGGGAGAAGATGAGCTCTGCACAAGATCAGCATGCCCTTTATTCACGTATGGCAGCAAAGGTAAGAAAATCTTTGAATGAATCCCTTTTTGATTGATACGAGCCACGTTAGACTAACTGGAATTTGATTTTAGACTTAAAGATATAAACTAATTTTGCACAATTCATTTATGTAGCTGTAAACAAAAACTGCTGTGATTAATCTGAATTCAGGGTTTAGTCTTACAGGTCTTTAAAAAAATTGTGAGAATGTAAATCTTATTGGGCAGTTTGAATCATTAAAAAATTATTGTAATGCTAAAATAACCAGTATAATATATACACTTATGTTGCTTTTATTGTAGATAAGTTAAAAATAAATATCATAGAGAGTGTTTATCAGCCTGGAGCTATCAGTGTGTATTCTTGTCATTTTCTTGCCTCTAACCATGCTGCTTTAAAGATGTGTTTTCCTGAGGGGTCCCTGTAGTTTCTTTTACTTGTCTGCAGACTTGAGGATTGATGGGTACTGAACCTATATACAGTCAAAAGAAATACACCCTGCTTTCCTAAAATGTAAAAGGAAAATAATAATCAGGTTGCTGTTTATCAAATTGTAGAACAATTGTGACTTAGTGTTTTGACAATTTGCTGCTCTGAAGCATACCGACAGATTTGTGCTAAGACAAAAAGACCAACTTGAGAGAAGCAATTATTGTAGCCCCTCAATCTTGGAAGGTTTGTAAAGTCATTGCAATGCCTAAGCATTAGAAATCTATCAACCTTAAAAACATCAAAGAATAACATACAGTTGCCTTTTTCCCAGTGCGGAATGTCCCTGCAAATTTACTTCAATGTCAGACTGGTATAAGAGAAAATGCAAAGAAAAAACAGCTCCATCTCACACTCTACTGGCCTTAGTTATAATGTTTAATATTAATGTCATCAACAGTGAAATGTAAAAAAAAAAAAAAAAAAAAAGCATGTATTGCTTGTTTGGAAAGTTACAGTGCAACTCTTATACATAGTGGTGGAGAGGTGATGATAAAAAAATGTTTCTGTTGCCCCAGAAACAAATTCTTTCAGTCATTAGTGAATCATGAACTAGTATATTGACTGGAGTCTTTCTTAGTTGCATGTGGCAGTATCTGTCTGACAACTGAATCTTGATTGAAATAGGCACCAACAGGGAAATGCTCTCAAACACATTAGTAATTCTACAAAAGAATGAGTAAAAAGAACAAAAATCACAGAAGGGATGATTGAAATAAAAGCCAGTTTTTGAAAATATTTTGTCATTTCTAATTTCTTATTAAGAAAACAAAGCCAGAAAAAAAACAAAACAAACAAATAAAGAAAATATTAAAATCGGAAATTGAATTTGGTATGAAAAAATATAAGATTTTATTTTTAAACCATAGAACCCAGGGCTACTACAAACTATTGAATTTTGGGGTGCACTTATAATTTCCAGTTACTCTTTACATACTTACTTAATGCACTTAATGCAGTTGTTTGTGTTATTTAGTACTGTTGAACAGTTCAGCTTAGGTACTATTTAGTTGTCTGTTCATATAAAGCTTTCTACTCTGTCATACCAGCCAGGAAAACATCCATAATGCACATTCAGCTTTAGTTGTGCCACATATCAGGTTTTATTGGGTTTTTATTTCTCTCTATTGCTGCCTGTGATTCTTTTTGACTCTCACTCTCATCCACTAAGTCTTAAAACAGACATCCAGGAGTAGATGTGTACTGGCTGTTTGTGGTGTGTCTGGGAGTCTGTCAGCAGTTTGACAGATTAAACTTCTTTATAATCCAAGTCACATCCTTCCTGTTTCTTCTATTTGAAACATGCTTGCTTTCTCCCTCTGCTCAGTTTGAAAATGGCAACAAATTGTATGACAAAGTGAAATTTTCAGTAAAGAGTTGGATGAGGAAATTGTCATAGTACGGTATTAAAAACTGCTCTTCATCTCTGTCCTAGATTTTTTTCCATTCACTCACATGTAGCACATTAACAGACACTACTTTTTCTATTCAGCCACACATTCATGCGTGTTAGTGAACAGGCATTCTGCACCTATAAAGGTTGACTAAAAATACATCTACAGTTACCATGGCAGGGGTGCTATAAATGCTGTTACTAATCATAACTATAGATTGATGAGTTCAGAGAGAGAAAACTGGATTTCTAACGTCACCGGACGCTCTTATTTCTCCAGGCTTCTTTTCTACTATTAATCATCTAATCCTTTACTCCTTTGTTCAAATGGTTTTGTTTTATCAATCAGTATTTGTTCTAACATTCTTAGCAATTTATCAGTGTTACAAAAGAAATTTCTTTGTTTTTCTTTGACCTGTGTAAATTAATGTCCTATTTAAATTTATTTGTGTGTCTGCTGAGTCAACTATATATCTTCAAACCAACTCATCTCAGTGTTAACATTTCTTTGGGAAAGAAAAAGCAGATTTCCTGAAATTTAATTTACATTTGTATGACTTTTAAAAAGTAGGTGAACTTAATATTAAATTCATTGTGAATTTTTAACTTGAACTTATTCACATTTTGTTTTTTATGCATTACGAGTAACATTATTTAGCACTTTTTCTTTCATCTTCCCTATTTTAAATGGAGCAACAACTGTGGTTAGATACATTATGTTCTTTGCTAGTTTTCTATCACTTATCTTTTTTACCTCAAGATATGAATAATGTTTCCAACAAATTTCTTCTATTTATTTTTTTGACCTTGATAAAACAAATGTTAACCAGTTGTGGTACGGTGTGTTTACTCACCAGAAAGAGTCAGATTTTTGAGTTTCAGTACAGCTGGTCACCAGTCAGGGCTGGTCAAGCTGAAATCTCACTGATCCAGATCACCAGACAGTTTCTGTGTAAATCTCTAATTTTGTTCAGCACTTCAAATTGCAAAGCTTGTCATCAAGTCAGTATGTGTAGCACAACATTTACAAAGGAATGCTTGGATACAATTTTGTGGAGGCTAAGAGATTTTAAAAATTCAGACAAACAAGAGTATCATTGTTGTGAATGGTAACGTCCCTTATTGTCATGCTGCAGCTGTGGGACTGTTGACTGCAAATTCATTCCTCCACTCTACCTTTTAGCATTTCCTTGAGGTTTTCTCCTAATTGCTGCCACAATTTTCCCTCTGTTTTCCTTGCTTCTGATATTATTGTGCCCTGTGTTATTTGTTGCTTCTCCATTCCCTTTTAATTTGTTTTTCTACCAACTGCTCTCCTTCCCTTATGATTGTTTTCCTGTGCTTGTCCATCTTTCAGCACAATTGTAGCCAGATTGCTTGTAATGGTGCGTCCCATGTGCTCTGTGTTGGAAGGCTGGAGTTATATGGAGAGCTACGCAAGACCAAACAAAGCAGCCACTGAATGGAAAAAAAAATAATAAAAAATGGCTGCAGATGAAAGGTTGCTTGTTTTGGTCTCAGATTAAAAGGAAGAAAACACGTTGACAATTATTTTCCCTGCTTTATTGATCCCCTCATTTTCTGATATGGCATTGGGATTGTTCAATAATGAATGTACCTGGATCCATTTTTGTTCGTCTAACGTTCCATTATTAGGGAATTATTACTTATTTTGCATTTTTCCATCCATTTATGATTAACAATAAAATAGTTTTTTGATGCATGCTTTTCTTCTTTTAATTTTCACAGGACTAAAATATAATGTGAATATATACCTGCTGTAGTGGATTCAGTGTTCTTGTGTACATAGAGGATTAACCTTTTCACTTATATACAGTCTGGAAATGGATGAGGTTGTATTTAAATATTTCAATTACTGGAAAAATATAGAAAAATAAAAAAGACTTACTATAAATGTCCTCCCTTTCTTCCTTGCTTTCTTTGCTATTTTTCATTCTTTCTTGCTTGATTGTCAATTTATATCTGTTTTATATATTTAGGGTGGTTTGTTCTACTGAAAAATGAACTGAACGTAGGTAGGGGTCCTATGCAGTCTGAAAAAGTGTGAAATTGGATTTGGCTTTCTTACAAATTTCAAAGTGTGGAAAATGATACAGTTGTGGAAGAAGTTTGTATTACCAGAATTCTGTTCTTTTGTAAAAATTTAGTTCATTACTTTCATGTTTTTCCTTCCTTTCCTTCTGTCTTTTTTTCTTTTTGCAAGTTCTTTTAAAATCTTGTTCCTACCAGATAAACAAGTGTATTTTTCTTTACACCTAACCTTAACCCTTCCTGTTGTGGAAAGGTATCTATTTCTTATGCTATTCTGCAAGCATGGAAGTCTGTGTAAAGGTATTTCTAGAGAAATTGTAGTGATATGGTATGTTTTTAAGCAATGCTGTATGGGTGTATTCTTAGTTATGCTCAATATGTCACATACACACACAGACATACATTCCCACCTACACTGTCACTAAACTAATCCAGTTTTTAACTCTCACTCCTACACAGAGAGTCACACACACTCTTCACTGCAGCTATGCACTCACACATTCACATGCACACACATTCCAACCTGTTGCCTGGTTACCATAGTGACAAGACTCAAGTGCTACACTGCATCCCGCTTCGCAACATTGGCTCTATGAGACTCATTTTAAAACAATGCTCTTTTAGTGCTATTTTTACTGTATCCTTGCTTGGTAATACAATGGCTTTCTCTTCAGTCCAGATATGTTACAGGCAGTAAATTAACTAAATTTATTGCAACAAAAAATACAGTTCAGCTGATAAATCATCACTTTATTTTGTTTTTTGTTTTTTTAAAAATGAACTTTAGTTTTTTCCTCTGTTCTTCTCTGTCCAGATGATGGGAAAGACAGACGGTGACAACTACACACTGGACGACATGTTTGTGTCGAGCGCTGCACAGCGGGAGGGCGAGGGAAGGGACGAGGACAGGATGAGGAACAGAGCTATTGGGGAGAGCAGACGGCTGGCTGTGTCCATGGAGAAATGTCCTCACTGTTTCAGCAGCCAAGAGCTCCCGAAGCATCTTATTGTGGCCATAGGGAGCAAGGTAAGACATGGTTGTCTGTATGTATACAGGACTGAGGAAAGTATTGCTTTGACCTTTTAATCAAACTGTAATGCAAACACATTTGTGGCTCCTTGAAGTTTCCGCTTACCACCGTGAATTTCTTCAAATGATATGTTGAAGTTCAAACTTCAGTTGGGTTTATTTGCATTTTTTCCACTGACCAAATCAAAGCAGCAAAGATTCTTTGTTTTCAATTTTTTTCCTGTTAGAAATTAAAATTTGAGAAGACTTGCATGCTTCTCTGTTCACCCCTATTAATCCTATTGCCTCTAAAGTAAATCCAGTCCAATGAATTGCAGAAGTAACCTAGTTATTAAGTAGAGTCTGTGTGTTTATTTATGACTGCGAATGCAATCCCTTAACATGAAACATGGGAGTGACAGCATCATGCTGTGGTTGTATTTATCTTCAGCATGGACGAGCAAGCTGGTTAGAGCTGATATGAAGATGAATGGAGCTAAATATAGGGCAATACTTGAAGAAAAGTCTGAGATGGCCCAATCAAAGCCCACACTTAAATTGGGGTTCAGTATGACCAAAAGTAACTAATTTTAGTAAATAAGATTGAGAATTTTGCAATAGGGCTACATGATATCAGAAAAACATGTATAATGATACCATTTCTAAAAATCACAAATGGGTCAAAATTTAAATACACTATTTACACCCTTAAAATACAACTTGTCAAAAGCATTCTCAGTTGTTAACAAAAGAATTTTTTCCTCAAATTATTACCCAGTTATTTTCAAATACGTTTTTGATTTGTCATCCAGCACTCTCACTCACTAATCACACACTTGTCGTCTTTAATGCAGGTGTACCTGAGCCTGCCTGCAGGAGTGTCAATGGCGGAGGGCCACTGTCTCATCTGTCCTCTTCAGCATCACACCTCTGCCACCGGATTGGATGAGGATGTCTGGTCAGAAATGCAGGTTTGGCATTTGAAGGTCCAATTCGACCTCCTACTCAAGTCAGAGTAGTAACTTTTATTTGGCGTCCGCTTGACGCTTGTGGTGTTTTGTTGCCAGGCCTCAGCTCCCCTCCTTTTGCACATTTGTGTTTGTCTTTGTTTTTGCACCTCAGCACTTCCATACACACTCATACAACACATCCAAGCATTTGCATTACACCCCTGATACTGACTTGCACAATCCATTGTTGTTTTTGTTAATAAGTATTCCTTTTATGCACTTTATCCACTGCATGGTCTCCCGTTTTGTTATGACTTTGAGCCAGTCGTAATGTGGTGCTTTATCCTAAAAATCGAAGTTTGTCTGTCCACAGCTGTTCCGGCGTGCTTTGGTGCGAATGTTTGAGTCCCAAGAGCTTGACTGTGTGTTTATGGAAACATACATGAACCTTCGCAGAAAACAACACATGGTCCTAGAGTGCATCCCACTGCCCAGAGAGCTGGGTGACATGGCACCCATATACTTTAAGGTTTGTGTAAGATATGTCTTAAGTTTTCTAAGCCTCTTTAATATGTTTTTCAGGTGTGATATTGTTGTTATTTGTGGTGTTTTTCAGAAAGCTATCATGGAGTGTGATGAGGAGTGGGCTATGAACAAGAAACTCGTTGACCTCTCTTCAAAAGACATCCGGAGAGCTGTATGTCATTTCCCTTTTGATTTCTTGTCCTCTTTTATCTTTATTCCCCTCCCTTTCTGTTCAGATCTGACCAAGTTTTTCTCATCTGTATTTTTTTTCCACTTTTTTTTTTTGGTCTTTCTAGGTCCCTCGGGCTCTGCCATACTTTGCTGTAGATTTTGGATTGCAGGGAGGATTTGCTCATGTCATTGAAAATGAACAGAAGTTTCCTCATTACTTTGGCAAGGTTGGTTGTATAAATGTTGTTAAACATCATTTATATTGTTACATAATCTTTAGTTCATTTTTATTTATCCCAGGTATAGTCAAGTCTGTTTGAGTTTATCATGTTAGTATAAATGCAAGATAAAACAAACAAAACAAGAGTGTTTTAGTCAAGCAAGTGAAGTAGTAACAGTTGCTGTTTGTCTATACAGTACCGAAAAAGGTATTCAGCCTTTTTTGATGTTTTACTCTTTTATTGCTTTACAAATCAGTCATAATCAACAGAATTCAGCTTTTTTGTCAAAAAATATTCTTTAATGTCAAAGTGAAATCGGATTTTTACAAAAAATGACAGCTAAATAGAAATATATAACATAGAGTAAGTGATTGCATAATAGTCACGCCATTGAATCAGTATTTAGCAGATGCACCTTAAACAGTACAGAGTCTGTGTGAATAAGTCTCAATGAGGCTGCACATCTGGACGCTGCAATTTTACTTCATTTTTCCTTGCAAAACTTTTCAAACTCCTTCAGGTTGCCTGGAGATTGGCTGTGGATAGTCCTTTTCAAGCCCAGCCACAAATTCTATGAGACGGAGGTCTTGTCTTTGACAGAACATCCAGCTTTAAATTAATGCTTCAGTTGGTTGTCTTGCTGGAAAATAAATGTAGCTTTCTTGCAGATGGAAACACATTGTATGCCAGGATTTCCTGATATTTTGCTGCATTTATTTAATCTTTTACCTGTCATGATCCTGCCACCACCATTCTTGACTGTGGGGATGGTGTGTTTGTGATGATGTGCAGTCTTTGGTGGGCATCAGACAATAGCATATTGTCTGATGCCCAGACAATATGGGCATCAGACCCATATTGTCTGGGCAATATGGGTCTGATGCCCATCAGACCCATATTGTCTGGGCAATATGGGTCTGATGCCCATCAGACCCATATTGTCTGGGTCTGATGGGCATCAGACCCAGACTGAATGAAAAGTTCAGAGTGGCTTTTTCATTGCCACTCTGAACCCAGCACCAGTTGTTGTCTGCAGAGTCTCTCCCATCTCGCTGAAGCTTGTAAATTTCTTCAGCGTAGTCAGAAGTGTCACGGTGTCTCTCTCTCACTAGTCTGCTTACATGGCCACTCAGTTTGTTAGAACATCCTAATCTAGACAGAATTACCCATGTGCCAAACTAGTAATTCATGATGGATTTAACTGAACTCCTGGAGTACTTCCTGTCTCCTTGAAGTAGAAGTTGCATGACATGACATGTAATCCACTTTTCAAAATGAGATTGATAAGAGAGCCTGACAGTCAAAGATGGTAGATGGAAATTTTTAATTCTTATGAGTGCAGAAAGAGTCGTGGATGAGGATTACTATGATGTCAGAAAAAATGTAAACACCTTAATGAACTATAAGTTAAAATTAGCTGTTAGATTATGCAACTAAAAAAACCAATTTATTCTTTTGCACATCTTGACAGAGGGGGGAATGATTGTAGTTGTAATCATATCTAAGGTTTTCTTTCTCACGAGGATAGATATGATGGAATAGAAAATCATAAATCACTTGGGAGTTGAAATTATAACAAGAGAATTTAACTGTGTTGTTTTTTGACTAAGACTGAAATGCTCTGTATATTTCTGGAAAGGAGTTGGAACTGTTTATCTCAGAAAGTGCCTTGATGTAACATTTGTTTTTGAATTTACCACTGTATGGATGAATTACATTGAATTGAACTAAATTGAGCGAAATCTAAAAGCACTGACCTCTCTTTCCATCACAGGAAGTTGTTGGAGGGATGATGGACTTGGAGCCACGACGCTGGAGAAAGCTTATCAGAGAAAATTTTGATGATCAGAGAAAAAAAGTCCTGCAGTTTGCACAGTGGTGGAAACCATATGACTGTACCAAGACTGAGGTCTAGCTGCAGCACACAGCTTAACCTGGATGTCAGGAATTTAATTGTGTAATGTAATACATTTTTACTTAAATAAAAGAAAGTCAAATGACTTTGAACGTTGTGTTTTTGTGATTTTCATAAGATATGATTAACTAAAGATGGCTTCTCTGTGTCATAAACCTTATTTACAGTCTGCTGCTCTCCACTCTCCATCCGATAAGTTTAATTTCTTACTTTCTGGTCTTATGCTCTCCACATCTGTCACTTAATAATTTGAGTGTTATCCCTGAAACTTGTGCAGGGATATTGACAAGCGTTTGTCTCCACCTCACACCTTTTCTCCCGAGCAATCTGAGACGATGACCTTGCATACAACCTCATCATCTTTTTTTATTTTTCAATTTGAGCAAAGCTATTGGCTCTTTGATTAGTTCACAACTTCAGAGGCTGATCTTCTTTCTAGGTTTAATCTCGAACTCCCATTTGATGCATGGATGCAGCTGACTGTTGGTGTATTGGTGTGAGTAATGGAAGAGGATTACTATGATGTTTTTTATTGCACTATTTGTACATGCAGACCTGTGTAGTTATTCTGTATTGTTTACATTGTTAAACTATTGCAAATGTCCCTCTAAAATATATTGACTGACTTCCACTTTCCAATCTAACTTTTTGAAATAATTAAAAATAAAATTTTCAATGATATTCTAGTTTGACATGCACATTTCTTTTGTGCTAATCTCAATGTTATTTGCAGTCCTATAAACTTTGTAAGATGTTTTTGTTGTTTTCCTATTTTGTTTTCCTCTTGTCAACTTGTGTTTTCAAAGGTCAGAACCCTTCCAGCAAATGTCTTTGCAGAAAGGTTGCCATTTTGGAGGAAAACAGTCTCTTGCTGCTTGTGCTTCAGACACTGGCCCTTGGACAAGCAATGTAGGTTATTTATATGACACAAGTACTGTAGAGGATGCAGGTTCATGGTTAATAACAGAATGGTGTGAAGTGATGTATAGTAATGGGCAATTATATTGGCCATCACCATCTAACTCGGTGGATTTATGACCGAGTCAGCCATTCGTCTTTTCCTGTCTGCATCTCTGTCTCTCTCGCTCACATGTCCTTTTTCTGTTGACCCTGGCATTAAGCTGTAAGGCCAACAAATACTTTGTGCTTTCACTCTTAATATCTGCAGTTTGAAGTCTTTCTGCCTTGTTTGCGTGCTTTCATGGCAGGCATCAACAGGCATGTTGATTTCTCTTTTGTTGTACAGTTGATGAGGACTTGTAACTTCACGCTAACATATATTTTTTATTAATGAGCATTTAATTTGATTAATAACCTCATGGAAAAACATGACAGAAGCAGACAGATGTTATACCATAATACGAAATAAGCCATAAATTTTTTCGACAGCACGCACACGCACACACAATTTCCTGCTCTTAATTTTTATGAGCCTGATTACAGTACTACTGTAATGCACTTCACCTGATAGGTAAACATTTCATTATAAATGAATCCTATTTAAGGTAAAATATTGTTGGTTTCATTGGTTGGAACATCCAATCAAATTTTTATTTCTTTATTGAGAGATGTTTGAGGGGTTTCTGGTGTGTACTACCAGTTTCAAGTCACAACATATCAAACAGATTAAGATCTGGGCTTCGAGTCACCCCAGGGCCTCCCACTTCTTAATTTTCAGCTGGTGGATTTTCCAGTATTAGATCAATATCATGTTCCAGGATCCAGTTCTGTTCTGGGCAAATCTTCTACAGATGGTCTCAGATATTACTCAAGCACCTTCTGATACATTGTACAATTCATCATGGAGTTTATCAGCTGGCCTGGTCCCTCTGCAGCAAAGCATCCCCCAGTAGTACTTCCTTTTCTGTGCTTCATATTTCAGGTTCTTTGCCTGGTATATTGTTTTCAGGCCTTCTATTCTGGTGTCATAATAATTACTTTTTTAACTCATCTGAGCAAAGACCATTATTCCAATTGTCCTGAAAGCTTGTCTTTGTTTTCCCTGCTAGACTTTAGTTTGGCCTTCATGCTCATCTTATGAAATATTTTCCCATTTAACACTTTTCATGAAAATTCAACTTTTAGAGTTTAATTCTTTGAGTTGCCTCGTTGCTGAAAATGTGCTATATAAATAAAATTACCTTACTTTACCTAGAGTTTTCTGGGATTTTACAGACATGCACTTTCACATCAACGATAGCAACAAACTGCTATCGGTCTTCTGCTGACATTCTGGGGTGTTTTGGAGTTGCTTGGTGGTCTGTGGTCTGTCACAGGGGAAATTGCTTGTTTATATTATATGAAATGTTCTGTCTTGTTTAGCTTAATATTGAATATCTCAATGACCAAATATGACAAGAACACACTGGATATATTTAATATTCCTTATAGGTTAACCAGTTTGATGGCTCGTTTGTCTGTTACATAAATTCTCATTTTAACTTTCTGACTTGCAGCAAATGGGTTTTTTTTGGTATTATGGTATTTAATTTTATATATGGATCCAGTTTTTCTTCAACTTTGACACAGTTATTTTTAATTTACACTAGTGTGACTCAGGGTTCAATTGCTTTATACTGCATTTCTGTAAGATATTAAAATTTGATGTCATCTATGATATATGTGTCCAGAATGAAATTGCCACAATACACAGAGAACTGCCCTTTATATCCTGTTGCCCTGTCAGCACTCGGCTGTACATGGCTGGCAGCCAGCTTGAGACAGCCCCTTGTGCCTGTGGGCTTATCTTCCCTGGGACATTATTTATTCTATTCTAGTGTTGGCTTTATTAAATGCCCACATTATTACCGGTGGACCGCAGACTGATTGCTGAGAGCAAGCAACTAGATAAGGGAAGAGAGGCAGAGTTAGTGTGGAGTGTGTGTGAGAGAAAGAGTGCGTGGGCGTTTGTTAGAGTGAATGTCTGCGCAGTGGATTGGGGTCATGTTGCTCCAGAGAGTCAAATTTATTACTGGGAACCTTCAGAAAATTACACTGGGATGTATGTGTGACTACATGCATGCACTTGCATAATGCATCATGTCTATTTCTGTAACTCTCTGTTGGTCCCTCAGGGCCACTTAATTAACACACATGCTGTGCCAGTCGAGGTCAAGGTTGTGGCGGTTATTAGTGCCAGACAAGAGCATCTTTCTGTCTTCTGATAGGGGCCAAAAAGCCACTGCCATCTCTGTTTGCTGCCCCTGGAGGGACATTTTCTGTGCATTTGACCCTAGCAGCATGTTCCCCATCTTATCCTGACTGTAGTTTCATAACTGTCACGCTTAAATCAATGCTTTTTATTAAGTAGGTGGGTAACTGTAGTCTCTTTGTTGCTGTTTAAGATATTAGTATATCAATAGTGGACAAGAAAAAGATGTCCCAGAGTAGGTGTAAGTAGATGTTGGACAATGTTGAACAATGTATGGATTACTTAACATTTGTGATCTGAAAACAAAAACAAACGCTTAAAAAAATAAAGACAAACACAAAACATATCTTTGATGGCAAATAAATTTTCACGAACTATCAAAATTGATCAAACCGTCGCTGCGTACTTCAGACCGCGAGCTCAGCGCGCGCGGCACTTGGCAATACTCGACAGACCGCGCGAGCTTCCTCGCTGCTCTCTTCTTCGCGCAGCTCCAACTCCAGCTGTTTTGTCTATTTACCTTCACTCCGAGTGCGAGCGATGTTCCTACCCCGACAAACACGGGGCGATAAACGAGGAGGGACGCTGAAGGACAGGGAGAGGAGGACGGAGAGGGGATGAGAAGACCAGCCAAAGAGGAGAGCCGCTGTCGCAGAGGAACAGGAGGAGGAGGAGAGAGAGAAGCAGACACATCTGCGGTGACTTGGGGGATTCGGCTTATTGAGAGGGGGGATACGCAACATTCTTATGATGCCAGCATTTTTAGCCCGGGTAAGCGGAATAAATAACATGCCGTGGGACTGCCATAGTGTCAATTTCTTTGCATCTTAGTTATTTTTTTAAAAAGCGCCTGCTTTATAAATAGACGCTTAAAAAACGGGTGCTAGGAAGCTTTTTTGTAATTCTCTGTAGATATCCACCATAGATAGCTTTTATCACCATTGGGAGCAAAGTGGATTGACTGAAGGGGAGAGGAGGACTGTTTTTAAAAAGAGATACCGCCACCTTCTCCTCCTTACATAAATGTTTGCGTGCCATTAGAGCGCTCCTGCTTTTCTCCACAGCAGACGCGCATTTCACGCACACTGCCAGACGTGGACATTGTCAGTGACACATGCGGTCCTAAAAACACGGACGGACCTCACCCCCTCTCACCTACCCAGCCCCTCTCCTCACCCCACTGTCTGATGACTCCCCCGCGCACAGGTGGACGTTGTACGGAGCCTACTGTAGCATCATCTTCTTCAACACCACCATCATCACCATCACCACCATCCTCCTCCTCCTCAACACCACCATGTCCTCGTCGTCGCGCAAGATTTCATCCGAGTCATTTAGCAGCTCAGTGGGCTCGGACTGCGGGCTTGAAAGCCCCGGTGGAGACGGAGGCGATGGCGCTTTGGAGCCGGCCGACGAGAGCCGGGGTTGCCCGTTTTCCTCCTTCCCGTCGTCCCACAGAGCGCTGCTCTGGAACGGCCGCAGCCCCGCTGAGAGGTCGGCGTGCCCGGCGGGCGAGGAGCAGCAGGGACCCTGTGTACCCCACAAGAGGGCTACCAGGCGGCGGAGGGTGAACCTGGACTCGCTGGGGGAGAGCCTGAAACGACTCACTTCACCGACGGTAAGCTTACAGCTCTTAACCTACATGTGTAGCACTGTGTCACAGCTCATGATGAGCGCTGGCCAAATATATTTGTATTTTATTATTATTATTATTATTATTATTATTATTATTTCTAGAGCACTATGTAAAATACTCAAGAAAAAATAAGTATTTAAAATTTTTCTTAAGACACCTAAAGATTTAAAATTTTTGGATAAGTATGGAAAAAAAGAAGAGTTAGGGGAAAAACATTTCCACTTAATTCTTGTCTCTTGTCTAGTCCATCCATCCATCCATCCATCCATCCATCCATCCATCCATCCATCCATCCATCCATCCATCCATCCATCCATCCAT